>VZTZ01017308.1:429528-471705 GCA_013400955.1 Drymodes brunneopygia
CAGAATTCAAATGCAGTGAAGAGCAGTAACAGATATGAATTTTATCCATGTACAATACCCTGGATCCAGCTCTAAAAATATGGAGAGAAATTCTGATGCTGTAATTTCTTCCTTTTTTTCCTTTGAGTACTAGAACTGAGAAAATCTGAGTAACAGCTACAAGGTACCACCAGTAGTGCTGGAGAGATTGCAAAATGCTAGAGGAAGGAAGGAAAGGGCGTGGAGGACAGGCGACAAATGGCCAAAGATAACTGTGCCACTTTGCTACTTCCCAGCAGCAACTTCATACTTGTGTGTATTGCATGAAAAAAAAAAAAGGGAGAGAGAGAGAAACTGGAAACTGGAGAGACAAGTAAGACATCTGGGTTTAGACTGTAAGGCCATTCAGGAATGACTTGCTGCTTCAACACCCAACCAAACCAACACATATTTTTAGGCCAGGAGGGGGACGCAGAGGATGGCCTGGGTGTATTATCGTTGCCTGCATTACAGATGAATAGAGCCATCAATCCTGCTCTTTCTGGGGAAATTCAATAACTGTGGAAAGATGAGGGTTTCATGTGGTGTATGTGAGGGTGTAGGATACCCTGTAAGGTGGGAGTAGGGAAGATAGAGATATGGCTGAGAAGGTGATTGCTCAAGGGTCAGGATAAATAACACAGGTGCCTGAAGACCACTGCAGAGCAAAAACTCAGCAGAAATTACAGGTTTAAAAGAACTCTGTGTCTAAATCATCACATTGATATATCCACATCACAAATCAATTGATTCAGTGAGTCTCATTGTCACACAACTGAAGTAATGAAAGCAGCAAACCAGGTTAAAATATTCGCTTTTCACACCTCTCCTATTGTGGAAAAGTAGGAAATACTGCTGGGGAAATAGGAACAATACCAAAAGAAGTGGTCAATAAATTCAGAGTGACTGAGCAGATTGGATGATTGAAGAACCTGGTAATGGTATGTGGAACATTTCTTTTGTCAGGTGCTGATGCAAACCTGGATCAGGTCGAGAATGACAAAAACTGGTGACCATATGAGAAATGAGTCAGTGCTGTTGGTATTCATGTTAGCGAAAATGCCATGATGATTGACAATAATTGGAACTCTTGTTAACATTATCAGCAGAGAGGGAAACCATGGTCTAAGCAGACATAAACGTTGATTGCTCCTCTCCTCTGAAAGCAGAAAAAGCCCTGTTAAATAATAGACAAGGCAGACACTGTGATTGTGTGTCTGTTCACCATATAAAGAAGTTTGGCCAGGTTTTTTTGCAGTCTATCCTGCACCTTTACGTAGCCTTATAATAATTTTAATTTAGGGTTGGAAAGAAAAATTAGGATGCCTCAGAAGTGAGTGTATCAAGCAACATGAAGAAGTTGTTCTCTTGCTCTTACTCCTGAGGAAGGTAGAAACTTCCATTGTCTTCTTGGTCATGTTCTGAAGAACTGAGGAAAGTAACCTTTCATGTCTGTTCCTTTAAAACTCTTACTTTGAAAACCTTTTGTTTTAAATGTTTGAAAAGTATTGGAATCTTCCACATGATGAACATATTACCTGAAATTACTGCCAATTTTGAGTACCTTCTAAAAGACTTCTCTTTTCCTGTTTTGTGCTGTAAGGCTTTGTGCAAAAAAATTCCTTAATGTACAACAGAAACAGTAAATCAAACTTTAAATAAAACGTGTACCACTGAAGATCTGACAGATGGGGGAAATATATTGGAAGCTTGACTCTCATTGACATTTGACCCTTTTCTTCTACACTGAAAATGAAGAAGCCCAGACATTTCATTTTTTTACTGTAAGATCTTTCTCAGCTCTTGCAATCAGGAGAATTGGTGTTAACAACAGTATTCCAAACATTTAAGGGGAAAATATTACCTTTGTAGTAGATAGGAACTCTTTTAAATTCAGACATAGGTCTTAAACCGGAGCTGAGTGTCAGTTTTAGTCCCATTTATCCATCAAACACACTGACACATTTTTGTTTTAAGGACCACTTGATTTTTACTAGCATTTTGCAACAAAAAGCCAGCATTCCTTTCTTCTATAAAATATGCTCTGATGGCCTAAGTTATGACTCTGTCTGCTGTTCAAGCATGTCTGAAATTGTACTTTGTCCATGGCCAAGTGTCTCTTCAATCCTGCTTTGTGCTGTCACAGCAGGAACAGAGGCTGAGTGTACAAGGTTT
This sequence comes from Drymodes brunneopygia, assembly GCA_013400955.1. Classification (NCBI taxonomy): domain Eukaryota; kingdom Metazoa; phylum Chordata; class Aves; order Passeriformes; family Petroicidae; genus Drymodes; species Drymodes brunneopygia. Next base: position 431,722 of record VZTZ01017308.1, read on the forward strand.
AGGTGATTTTGCTACTGACAGCAAACTCAGTGGTACCAGGCCATCTTCCTTCCACTTCACAGTGATGTTCACAAGCACCACTCCCAGTTCTCAGGGGTGCCAGCATTTTACAGTTACTTTATGGCTTTACACACTTCTTGAAGAGGTAAAAAGTGGTGACTCCCACACCCCACCAAGCCTCTTCAGCTTGTTCCTACTATTGTGGATGATGTAGAGTTGCACTGTCATGAAAAGGTCTTTTGCATGGACAAAGTTCCAATGTGATGCATTAAAAAGACAGGGAGAAACACAAGGAGCCAAAGTGTCACTGCAGTGATACAGAGACCAGAGTCTGATTTCTGTTATGGCAGTACAAATTAGGAGAAGACCATACAAGTCAGAGGACACATTGTGGAGCTCAAAGAATCAGCATCACAAGAAACAAAACTAAAGCATAATCCAAGAATAAAAAACCCCAAAGAGATATCAAAAGTTATCTAAACAAACAAACAAACAAAAAATAAAAAAAAGTCATGCACTTGCAGTAAAAAATGGTTTCAGTTTTACTTATAGAATAAAGTACCATAAAAATGGAAGGAGGCAAATCTAAGGGAATCCAGAATGATATAAAGACTCAAGGGAGTAATATATTCAGAAAGGTTAGAAAGTGTATGTCTGTATTGTTTGGAAAAGAGGATCTTATCAGGGACTTCAATGAGATACACAGAACTCTAAATGGACCAAGGAAGAGACATGCTGCCATGCTATTTGAGCTAGTGTCAAAAGCCAGTTTAAGGGGACAAAAAATTATGCCAGCAAAAATCCTGACAATGAAACTTTCCAGGTAGAAATATCTTATACTAAGAGCAAAATATCAAAGATTGCAATTGCTGCAAATAGCTTCAATATTTTAAAAATGAAAGCAAAACACTTTGGAAAGTGATGTTGGATTAAATTAGTATTTCTGAAAATGGAGAGCTTAACATAAAAGTTTGAGTCGTGGTCTTACTTTAGCTTCATGGGAAGACATAATGCAGAATTAAGTTTCCCCCTCTTAGTTAGATGAGAAATTAACAGTGGATAGTGGAATGTCCTTTGAACTCGGTTTCTCAACACCCCACAACATCATTTCACCCCCAGTGTGCTCCTTCAAGTAATCAAGTCAACATGCAGCAACCCAATGAAACATCAGACCAGGAGAATTAATTGCAGCGTCAGTCCCTGGCTGGCCCTTCAGATCCTTCCCTGTTTTAAATTGTCACTTCATTACTCATCTGCACGCTCCCTCTCAGCTTATCCACCCGTCACCTTCCCTCTCTGGCACCAGCTGGGTCATGGGACACTCAGTGGGCACTTTTCTTCTCCTCCCCTCTTTCCCTCCAAGAGAGAAAGCTTCTGTGGTGGCACAGCAGCACATGTCACCAGCACCTTCCCCCCAAGGGGGGCAACATGACACTGCTACCCCTGTCAGGAGGATTGATAGCCGTGAGCAACCATCATGTGAGCTCATCACACACTGGAGCAGGTAGGAGAAGAGGAAAGCCCCGTAATAAACACCAAACTCTGAAAAAACTGTGAGGCAAAAATTGTGTTAAAATGAACATGAAGAAACATCAGCACCTGAGGGGCAAAAATCCTCACAGGGTCTCACATCAGCCCCCAAATGAAGTCATCCTGAGCATACAATTACTGCAGTGAAACTATCAGGGAAAAACAAAGTGTGTATAAAATGAACAGTGTTTGTTAAAATAACTTTAATCCAAACCAGATTAATCATATTTCAATCAAGTGGCATGACCACAGGTTAAAAGTGTAGGCTGATGGGGACCCTGATTTCTGTATGAATCCTTCTTCCAACCTCACAGAACTGACTTTCTACAGAATTGCAGACAACTATACCTTAAGTTGATATTATTATGGGCATTATTGTCAAGTTTTATAACTCTGTAGATATGCCTTCAATTACACATTTATCCTCAGCTAAAAGTATTCTAACATTTTATCCCAAAAAAGGTATTTATTGGTATTTCTGGCATCAAAATTAATTGCCATTATACACTTGCATATATTACTTTTACTCCAGGAAGATTATATAGTTTGGGAGCTAGAAATTTGAACTTTTACATATATAAGTGATGAGAAAAGGTAATATACAATAGAGAATCCATTCAGTACCAGATTTCCAGGAGAAAGGCAGTATCTCAAGATGTAATGCAAGAAGAGGATATTTTGCATCCAATTAGGCAGGGAAGCCAAGCTGAATGGGTTAAAATTTGCCACGGACCCCAAGTAAGTGATTTTCTTAACCCCTTCAGGGTTCAAACTGCACCAGGAGGAAAAAGCAATTATGCAATGAAGAGGAGAAGAGAAAATACATCCTGCACTGGTTTGTCTGCAACCAGGTACAGATTCCTCTGAGGTCTGCAGGGAGCAGCTGAGCTCCCCAGCTTGCTCTTTGACCACACCCGAAATAAAAACTAAAGGGTATTTTGGGGAATAGGAAAACACAACAGCTCAGATAATGTCCCAGGCAGTATATTCATTACAGGCTCATCAGAGTGGATGCCTGCAATAGGAAGATTAAATACCCATTTACCAGCATCAGAGGAGAGTTTGGTTTTATAATGTATTGTCCCCTATTCCCCGTGAGGCTGCTTTGTTTGATAAAATGCTGAGTGTGGTGTAAAAATATCCCTCTCTCTGTAATTTGCACTCCTCTCCATTTAAAGCTATTCTTGCTGCAAACGAGAATTGAAAGCTGCTAAAATTAAGTGGTGTCAGTTCTCAATGACACTTTAATGATAGAGCGCTCAGCAAATGAGATGAGAATGAATTCCAGCTTCTCTGCTAAAGATAGTAACCAGCACTAAACAGTATAATGCTCCAACTGGGCTACACTTCACCTGCTTCATTCATATTTAGTAGAACTGAAATAGGGAAACTATAATTAAAATGCTCATAAAATGAAAAAAAAAAAAAAATAGGCAGCTAATTTCTAATAGAGATGGCAGGAAACAACTGAAGCTTGTAAAGTCAAAGCACAGCCCTTCCTTGTCACTTCTGCACTGCCCCAGAGGCCACTGCTGGCTGAACACAGGGCAGGTGTGGGGCTGGGGAATGCTTTCCTCTCTGTGGAAATTGCTGCTTCCAGCAAGGTTGGTACTTATCTGACCCAGGCACAGGGAAAATTAAGATTGGGAAATCCCACCCAGGTTTGGGGCTAAACTACACCACCGCCTCTGAAAAAACATTCAAGCAAATAAAACCCCAACATGTAAACACTTTCTGTCTCTCAGTATTGCAATAATTGGACCTTCAAGGGCATTCACCCAACCTCCCACACAGAGCATCACCACTGTGAATGTGTGGCTTCTCTACTGCCAAAAAATGACAACTTCTAAGCGTGTCAGCTGGGTGTTGTCACCTCTGTGACCCCCTTATGCCACTTCTGTGTTGCAAAGGTGTTTTATGATGGGACAATTATTCTCTGAAAATAAAAAGAAAAATTCTTTTACTTGGGGCTTCTGAGCATGGCACAGCAATGGGAGGTTCTGGTGCAGAGAGGAAGAAGAGGACACAAAGATCCTGGTGCTGCTCAAAACTCAAGCGGAGCCTGGGCAGAGCCATCTCTGCCTTCTCTTCTGCCCCTTATATCAGTCTCACAGTCTGCATTTACTTTATATTTCTTTCTACAAGCTGCTGTGGAAGAGAAGTAGATTGTTTCCAGCCCTTGACAAAAATAGAGTTATTTTTGTACAATGCTATGCCATTCAGTTGAATAACCAAGCCTGTCAAGCACGTGAATGGAAGATAAATATTAAGGCATGCAAAGTATAAAAAGGATTCATTATGGAGAGAGAATTATTTATTGCTATAGGAATTTTTTTGGGGACTTACAATTATGAAAGCTTTCATGTAATAAGGTGATTTAAGGTTTCAAAATTCACTGCAAGTACTTTCAGAATATTCCATATGACTAGAATGGAGATGGGGCCATTTGAGATGAATGACAATATAATCTTTATACCTCACATTAATATGAGGTTTTCTTTACAAATAAAATATACTTGATGGATAAGTGATCCTTCAAATACTGTACAAAGTTTTAAAATAATGTGCTGGCACTATTTCCCCACCCTTATCTTGGTGAAACCAGACTGAATCTTTACCGACAAATTCTTCTTCCTGTGTATTCTAACAAATAATGCACTGCAGGGAATTCCTCATTTCTCAATTTTGCATGGAAAAAAAGAAAAAAAAGAAAAAAAAGAAAAAAAAGAAAAAAGAAAAAAAAAGAAAAAAAGAAAAAAAAAAGAAAAAAAAAGAAAAAAGAAAAAAAGAAAAAAAGAAAAAAAAGAAAAAAAAGAAAAAAAGAAAAAAGCTTTTGCATTTACATAACAGAACATATCCAGAGCTGTGTAAGTGTCTAGGAGTTGTAAAACTGGTGGCCTAATGGGCTCAGGGCAGGTGAAATGGTCATGCCTGAATGAGAACAGTAATTCTGCACATATCTCTGTGTTTCCTCCCTATCCTATCCTGGCTGTACAAGTACCAACTTGACAGCAACTGTCAAAAGCTTCTTAAAATGAGCAGTCTTGACTGCTCTTGCCACTGTTTGCAGACCAGACAGCACTGTGGGTATGGTTTTTACATTATATATTTGTGTATCTCCTGTTATGTACACAGCTCAAAACGTCTGTAATTCTTCCTGCGAGGATTGTGTGACTTTGGCCAGTCTTCATTCTGGTGTAGGCAATTCACAAGCCTTCATTCCTGCCTTCCTCCCTTCCTAGCTCAGCTTTCCTTCAGGGAAATATTTTTATGGTTTTTATGGGTTTATGGTGTAACCAAAGGAGACAGGAGAAAGCTTCATCTGTTGCATGACAGTCACCTTTCTGTGTCTCACCCTGGTATGATTATGCTAGGGTAAACCAAAGCTACCTAAAGGTTCAATCACCACTTCTGCTAATAATTTAGCAAGAAAAAGACAAAAAAGATTTAATATTGTGATATTTAGATTATGATTACACGTCCAGTCTTACACTTCAGGGTTCAGACTGACAGGGCAAAGTGAAATGTGGGATGAACTGTAGCTCCAGATCAGCAATCACCCCAGCTAAACTGATAATGAAGTTTTATGAAGATAAATGTATGCACATCAAGATGTGGTGTTTGTTCCTGTTGTTTGTGGGACCAAGGAGACAGAAAAGGGACCAAGTGCCTCCCCACACCAGAGATTTAAGCCTTTCTGGCTTTTTCCAGCCCCAGGTTGGTCTCTCAGTTCGTGTCCAAGTGCTGAAGAGTCCCTTCACCCACAAGGAGATGTGGAGGAATGCACCAGCTCACTGGCACCATGAGTGAGGGAAGCTGGGATGGGTTGAGTGAAAAACAACATGATTGCTTTCCCTTCTCTGAGTATCCCAGCCTGGGAATGGGAGGCAGGAGGGAAAGGGCACTCTGGGCGCTGCTTATCCTCTGGCATTTTTTTATGTGCAAGGAGAGCTATTCCTGCTGATGGAAAAGTGCATCCTGGAGCACACATCTTCCCTGCACACAGCACACACACCTTTTGTCTTCCAGCCAGACCAACATCCTTTAATTTTCTATCATGTGAGAGTTACTTATAAATCCTGTGAGATATTGAGCATCACCTGCAAGATCCCTTATGAGTCTGAAAAACTTTAGAAAGGTATTAGGCAAAAGAAAATGAAATAATACCCCATCAAATAAACAAACAACTCCCCCTCCCCCCAAAAAACAAGCAATCAAAAAAAAAAAAAAAAAGAGAAAGAGAAAAGGGAAAAGAAAAAATCCACCCACCTCTCACTATCAAAGCAATTTTACAGAGCTTTGGAAACAACAAGACAAAATAAATATTGAGTGAGAAGGAAAAAAAAAGCCAGTATTGCATCAAATACTTGCCCCAGGTCCTACAACAGCAAAAATGAGGTGACATGCAGCCATACATGAGTGGACAACATGTCAGCTGCACAGAGGGTCTCTTCATCGTCACACATGTCCCCTAACTGGCAGTTTACCCCTTCAGACACAATGTTAAGAGACACTGGAAGAATGTTCTCTTTTTGAAAAGTGTCACATAAAGTAGCTTACCAGCCTGGTTGGCAGAAAATCATATTTTCTGATATCTGATGTCACATTTTATTAGATTTAGGATACTATTATCCTACTTACTTAGGGGTTTAAAAGTATCCTTTTTATAGCTAATGCCACAGGTAGAATGTTAAACTATAGACATTTTGCAATAAAGGACTAGACTGCTCCTTATACACATCTGGTATTTTTTGCCCCAAACAATGCAGTAGCTGTACAGTATTTTTAATCCTTCTTTTTTGTATCCTTGCACATTTGTCCTCAGTTCATCCATTAAAGTGTGAGCGAATCAGGATAGAGTCTGCAGAACTCCAGAGTTATAATTTGTAACTCTTTTAACATACTTTAATGAGTTATGATTATTTAATACGCTTAAGATGGTTCTATTGGTAATTGAGGTTTTTGAATTGACAGAGGTTTCAAGTTTTAAAAAGTTTAATTTAAATAATATTGCTTTCTGAATACAGTCATGCTCCTTTTCAAGGAGCAAAATCTATGTGTGTTTAAGGGCAGAAATTGATTCATAACATCAAGAACATTAATAATTTCATCAAAGGATGATTACTCTGTTCTGTTCTGTTCTGTTCTGTTCTGTTCTGGAGGAAAGGCTTACTGCTTAGTTGGCATTTGACTTATTTGTGTACATGAGAATTAGCCCTACCCACTATTAAAATATAAATATACCTTTTCTATATCAATGCTCCAACGTTTAGCAATTAAACCACAGATTTTTTTATCCCCAATTAATGTCTACATCTTTAGTTACTTATCACGACAATAATATATTCATAGTAAACTGTTACTGACAGGTGTCCAGCTGGAGAGCAGATTCTTGGAGAATGGGAGGAAGCAAGCAGAAAAACCCCAAATATGTGGCACTCTTGCCTTGTTCACACAGCTCTGCTTCAGTCATAGCTGTTGGGAGAGTGGGGAGACAGGAAAAGAGAACGCTGATCAAATATTAGTATTTACTAATAGTCAGTAGTATGAGTTTGACAGGGTTTTTCAGCTTTCTTTACATAACAAAAGGAAACAACACCACGGGAACTCAGGAGTAGGATTCAATTACTGATAAAGGAAAAATGCATTTTATAGTGAATGTTATTAGCTACTGCAGGCTTTAAAATAAAATACCCAGCAGACAGTGTGATGCTTTTAGTAAGGAGAAAGGACAAAATACCGATATCACTCTCCCTTTAATGATTTCTTCCTCCAAACAAACCTGTAAAAATTCTCGTTCCATAGATGGGAAACATTTAGGTCAAGAACTTTACAAATAAAATAAGAGACCTTCGAAGAAAATTTAGCTATGACTTAAAGGGCTCTGCAGCTGAGTAGAAAAGTCCTTCTCACCATCAAACTAGACCATCAAGCCTGTGTCCTCTGGGAGTCACTGCCCTGGATCAGTTTTGGCCTGATGGCTCACTTGCACTGATGATAAATAAAGATCACAAGGCACATTTTACAGGAGGGAGGACACTACAATTCCCTTGGCAGAGCAAAAAGCATTTGTTGGGCAAGTCTCCCAAAGCAACCTGCTAGCTGATACCAAATCACTCCCTAAAGCAGAAGCAATTTTGTGAAAAATTTCCAAACAGACACTTTTTATGCAATTTATAATCCTTTAAAATAAAATACACATTTGAACAAGATCAACACAAAGACTGCTGAATAAAACCCCTCTGTGGGGTTTTGATAAACAACAGACTCCATCTGTGCTTAATCAGGAGACAGTAGGAATTCATAGACTTTATTTTAATTTTTCCCACTGTCTCTCACAGTTTATCATTCCTTGGGGAAATTCCATTAAGAAACTATCTTGTTACCTACACTGAAAATACATTTTTTTCTCTTTTAAGAATAATGTGTCCAACCAATACATCAGCTGTGTTACTCATGCTTCTCACTCATCATTACAAATATATTTTCAATTCTAAAGAGTGAAGTACTTTACTGTATTTTGCAAAATTATTCATTCACCCAAACACAGTCAGGGGCTCTGTTTCTTTCCTTTTTTTTTTTTTTAAATCTCTAGATTTTAAGTTTTTCCACCTTTACTGGAAATAATTCTGACATTTCTGTAAATTATTTCTTCAAATCACTCTATCTCTTGTACTGAAAAAGAGGTAACCAGCTTCATATTTAGATCTACACCTGACCTTTAGGATGGGTCTCCTTAGTGTACATTTTAGTAGGCATAATTGTGTTGAAATATGAATTAATTTGGCAGTGGTCTTCCCTGCATAGCCCAGATTATTTTAAGAAGATGAATGTAACCTTCATCTGTGTTCTGTGGAGGTTTTATTCCAGAGCCTTTCACTGTGATTTGAGATTGAAAGCTTACCAATATTTGAAGAATGCCATTGAGCACTAGGCTGTATTTGTTTGTCTGCTGAACTCATTCAATTAAGAAAATAATCCATTATGGAAAATCTTGATTAAAAGTTGGCTTATTCTCCCATTTGATTAAAATTCAGCATTACACTGAATCAATTGTTCAGTACTTCTGTGGAACCTGCATCAACTGCAGGCAGAAGACAAATTGCTCTGTTGCTCTTGCATCTCACCTTTTCTGTCCTCTGATTATAAAATCTACTGGAGAACAACAAACATGCTCTAATATTGTGGTTTCACTGGGTCCTTGACCCTATTCCATGGCAGAGGGAAAGATTCCATGACAGCCCAAGGGGATTTGGGAGTGGAAGGATTTTCTTGGCCAGAGGCTTTAGCTCCCTATCCTGTCCCAGGATGGAGACTGTGGCACAGCTTATTCCTACCATAAACTTCATGGGTTTCTCAGCCTTCTGAGCCCTGAATAAAATCTTCAGGATTTAGTCCTTTGCATATTTCCACAATGACATCAGCAAACAAGGCTAATCTTGCCTGCCAACAAAATGGTTTTATAACTCCAAATAAATCCCTAATTAAAATCGCCACCTCGAAAACTCTGCAACAAACAAAGCAGCAGAGGTTGGGCTGCAACCTGACAGCCACGGGACTGGAGAGGACGGGTTCTTTCTCCCAAAACTTACCTCAAAGTCATCCCTTTCTCCTTGTCTGTACTCACCTCTGGAAGAGGTAACTCTGCAGTCACTTAGATTGCTGCATGGTTTCAGTGGGTGAAGTCCCAGTCTTGGCCAAATCAGTGGCAAAACTCCTGTTGATTTCAGTACAGTCAGGCTATGGTTTCAAATGTGGCAACAACAACAAAAAAATCAGTAATTAAATACTAGTAAGTTTGCTTTCCAGTGTATTTTCATTTCCAGTTTCCCTGTCCTTTAGGCAAATGTGACAGTTTGCAGCAATTAGGGATCTTTACTCAGGAAGATTTTCAGACATAAACAAATGGTTTAAACCATACTACTGTGGTTCTCAATCAAAACTTCATGGAGAAGCTTTTCCAATTTCTTCTTACACTATGAATAATTCTTTTTACCATTTCTGTAAATAAGATTTCTATTTTCCCTGGTTTTCACACATGGTGGCTTTTGCTAAATATAATTGAACTCTAATATTGAGCCAACTAACTTCCAACATTACAACTCCATCATCAGGATTGATTTTTAAATTTTTTTTGGCTTCTTTATGGGTTTTTCCAAGGCTGAGTATATTACCAGCAAACCATAATGTTAGCTATCGAGACAGTGGTTTATCTTATTATTTGATGAAGACACAAGAGAGTATAATTGACAGAACCACTGAAAAAGGTCTTCAACTGCTTCAAAATTTTAATGCTTAATATCTTCACTGGCAAAGAGATGTTTACAAAGTGGTTTCAGAAACAGCCCAAAATAATGCAAGGAAAAGCATCTTTAGGACAGAATCACTTATTGGGCATGGATATCTTGAGTTTAATATTACTTCCAGTTACAGTTATTAACTGAAATAAAATATTTGCAAAGTTTAGAGGAAACCCTATTTTGTTACCTGGCTGAGAGGCTGAGAGGTGAGAGTGAAATTAATGTGCATAAATAACGTGGGCAGGTGAAGCTAAGCCCATTGGAAATAGGATAGTTACTAAAATAACTCCGAGGTCAGTATTTGTGATGAAAATAGACAAGATTTATGGCAAAGTAATTCAATCAAATAATCTGAAGTGGGTCAGGAGCATTTCATTCTCATGCAGTGTTTTAAAATCTATAGACATTGTGCAATTAAATGAAAAGCAAAAGCAAGCCATAGATTGTTGCTGAAGAGAAGAGAATAAAAGAAACAGCAAAAGCAAAAGAAATGTCAGCTGGAGAAGATCTCATTTTGGAAACCTACAATACGTTGATTGATAGGACTAGCATTTTTCAAGCTCTGTCACAGCTGAAGTATAAAGCTGTCAGTGCATATGATAATGATGGATGCTCTAAAACATGCAAATAGCATGAAAAATCATTTCTCACATAATTTTGGAAGATGAGAGGAGTTGTGAACTGAGGGGAGAGGGGAGAGCAGGTCAAGCTTAACATTCAGCCAAGAGGAAGAGGCGGCCGCCTCGCCACTGCTGGAGTTGTTAATTACTATGCAAGTGAAACAGTGAGTTATGCTGGCCTTCTGCAAATTTTCCCACAGAACTGTGATTGTGAGGGAGAGGGAGAGAGGCAGAGCAGCAGCTCTGGAGCTGAGCACAATGGGGAGCTCCCCCAGAACAAATCCGAGCCGGAGGAAAGCCGCACCGGGGGCTCCCGTGCTGGCGGGATTGTGTTGCTTTAAAAACGTCCTGTGTGTTTCAGAGGTGACATTTACAGTACACCATCAATATTGGGGGTGTTTCAGTTAATTAGCCATTTTTATTAACGCTCAAGTACAGTAAAACCCAAAGTAAGTGTTAGGAATGCAAATGAGCACTGTCCCCAGGCTGATCCAGCTCCAACCAGTGAGCTATCACACGCTGCCCCCGTATTTATGGTGCTTTTTATTTCCTGGATGGAGCAGAGGTTGCTGGTGCTTCCAGCTGAGTTTCACCTCTTGTGCATATGCATGTGTTTGCATGTGCCAAAGTTCACAAGAAGCAACAAAGCTGTAGGTGCAACCTCAGATTTGCTGGATTTCTTTTCATCCATTTTGCAGTTTTGAGGAAAATCATATTCATAACCAAGTGTGGTGAAAAACAAATATAGTTTAGGGTTGGTTTTGGGTTTTTTTTCTTTTTTACCTAGTTATAAGGATGCACCTTGCAGCATCTCAACCGAAGAAAATCCAAGACATGTAAAATAAAGCATTATTTATATAGTGTGTCTTGTTTGGTCTCCATGAAATGGTAAAAACCACCCAGCTCACATTGCTTGTATTCAAAACCCCTTATTCCTCAGTCTTTATTCTACATCAGCTTTTGATTATGCTTTATTTTCAAAACTGCTTCACTCAGCACAGGTGTACACACTGAATCTTCTCTCTACTGGATCTTTTTGCTTACTTTATCCCACCAAAAATGCCAGCTTCGTATGAGCCCACCTGTGTGTTTCCAAGTCTACCTCCACAGTTACCTTTATGTTTTTCTTCAGTCTTAGGGTTCCTGATAACATCTCCTTATCAATCCACTCCCTTCTAAAGATAGACCATCTGATATTAGGTCTTCTCATGTGAATGTATCCTTCCAAAGATCATGCCCATCTCAAATTTGACAATACGGATATTAATAATTTTTTTTCAAATGCCATCCTAAATCTTTCACTAAATGGTTTATATTCAGACTTATCTGTATCTGTGTTAGTCTGCAAGCTCCTGGAGGCAAAGATCTCCTCTATTCCTGGTGTGCATACTGCTGAACACACTGTCACACTCCACAAATTGCAAATAATGAGCAATGGTGATGGACCTTATTTTCTACTGCCTTCCATCTTATTGCTATTTACCTTCGCACCAAACGAGTGTCAAAGAGGTGACATTAGCAAGGGCTGTGGTTCCTCAGCAGCTCAGCAGGTTTTAAGTTGAAGCCTCATTCATAAAAGAGGACAATAACCAGAACACTTCAGAAAATTTTATCTAAACATTTTACGAACTTACAAATTGAATTTCTCATTGATTTCCAGGACAATCCATTTCATACTTCATTTCGTTAAATGTTGGTACCATTTCTGCATAATCAGGCTCTGGTCTTGCTGTTTCAAACTGCTTTGTTGCAGGTAATTCATGAAAGAAAGGTTTAAAATTAATCTTATTCTGATTTTTCCCCCCCTGTTGGATTTCATCTTCATTTCAGACTTGGAGCAATGACTCATATTCGTGTCCAGATATTCAAAATGCTTTGTATTTGTTATTCAGCAGGATTATGCTCTTTTGGACGTGTTCAAGTTCACATTTAAAATGAATAATAACTCACTGCTGCTGATGATGAGTTCACATCTCTCGTTATTCACTGTTACTGTTAAGATTAGAAAGGTCCAAAGGCAGGTGAGGTGAAACAGAAATTTAGCAGAAGTTCTAGAAATCAATATATATCTAAAGTAATCATGGCCCAAAGGTGTCATACTGCACTCAGACCAGCTCAAATAATACCTACACAGAACAGATTAGGGACACTTTTCCCTTTGCCACAATTAAAATGCATGTAACAAAAATGACTAGGTATTCCCAGGAGCCTGAAATGAGGCAACTCCCCAGAAAGCAGATGCAAGGACTGCCCAGCATCTAAATTACCAGGCCGAGTTTGCAGAGCAGAGAAGAGAAGCACGATGGCCGAGTAAAAAAAAAAAAAAAAAATAAAAAAAATCCCAGTCATCTAAAAGCTGGACCCCAGCCAACTTTTCCCAATAATGGTAGGTGACAGGCCAGAGCTGATCCAATGTGCATTTTAATTGGTGGCAAACTCAAGTAACAAGCCATTGCTGTTCATCTGTCAAAGAAGGGGGGGAAAAAAAGGCCAAACGTGTAGCACTATCTTTATTTTATTATTACACTATGTACTACATACCTTTTTATGTAAATTGTTTGAAGGTCCTTGGCATCTAACAGGAACAGAAAAGGGATTTTCCCCTACTAATTGCCTAATATGTACACCTCCAAAAGAGAAGCAAAGAGAAAATGATAACATCTCTGAGGTCTGATGGAGTAAAGGAGACCCCGAGCCATACATAAAGCAGCCTGATAAATTGATCTGTGACAGCCCACGTGGGTAAAAGTTCTCAGAAGAGAAGTGGCAACTGCATGTAATGATGCTTTTTCTTCACTTAAATACTGTGAAAACATGAAATAGCCCAATGCAGGCTCTCCAGAGCAAGAGCCTGCCACTGATTTGGGAAAGCTTCCTTCTCCTTTTGAACAGCTTCCCAAAACTTCAACTGCTTTCATTCAGGTTTTACTTTACAGTGTGAAAAGTGAGCACTAGAACTCCTAACACCCTCCATTAGCATACAAAGCACCTTCTTCCTCTTTGTTTTGTTTGATTTTTTTTTTAACCTCGATATTAACATAGCAAACCTGATCAGTCTGAAGGGGCTGATTGCATTGTTTAAGGGCAGGCTTTTGAAACCAGAAGGACTCTAACCAATTTCTTATGACCGAGAGGTGGGTATGGTTTCATGTGTTGCAGAGTATTCGTGTGCTGCTCAGGAGAGCACAGATTGCATTCCATCAAAGGCAATTTTTCAGAGGTTGTCCCTCCTTTTGCTTTCCACGAAAATGAATCTATACCATTTACATGGAACACTTAACCTTCAGACTGTCCTTACTACAGCAACACTACTCCTATTGCAGATACATGTTTACTTAGACAAATCTAATTTACCCTTTGTTAATGTGTGCTGTCTTTACTTGCTATATTACATTAAAGTAGAAATAGAGTTACAAAAAAATTATCTTGCTTAAAATCATTCATAAGCTTTCATCAAGGGAATAAATTTACCAATTTCCCTCTTAGTTTATAACCATCCACTGTACTAACTTGACCTTTACCTAAACAGGGCTATAATTGCAGTTAAGATTATGTAATTTACAATAACAACAAAAAATTACTTTTGAGGAACTGCTACTGGCCATGAATGTCTCACAGCCATTAAATGCATCATTCATCTTGAGAAGAAAATTATTCTTATCCACGTCGACATTTTTAACATAAACTGTAGTACTCTCTGTTGGCACTTTTTTACGTACGCATTAATCTCAATAGTAAAGCATAAGTCTCACCCACCTATTCTCTGAAGTTTGGATGTCACTACTGTGTACAATAAAAATTGTATATTCATGAACTCCATTTGTTTTATGTCCTTCTCTCTGTCAAAGTCTCCCAAGCAGCATATGCTTTGCTCTGTGGAGAATAAAATCAAATTTGTCTGTCTTGTCATATTGTCATCAAAGTGATACTATCACAATTAGATTAACATTTTGTGAAGGAGCTGAAGGGAGGGAAAGGAAATAGGAACAAATTATAGAGAATCCCAGTTAACCCTTTCCCCAGCATAAAGCCCCCTCCGAGTGGTACCTGGAGGTAAAGACAGCAGCCAGGATCCAAAACAAGCATCCCTGCCCAGCCCCTGCCGCCCTCCCCGGGGTCAGCAAGGTTTCTCCTCAGCCCTGCAAGGTGGAGTTCATGCAGAGGGCTGCCAGTGCTGCTGAGAGGAGGCATTGTTGGGAGTGGAGCTCTGGCAGGCTGTTTTAGCAAAGCAGTGACAAGCAGAGTGCAGCCGCAGGGCAGGCTGTGGTGTGGCTGGGAGCACACCGGGACACCGGCAGCACGCCAAGCCCTGGGGATGCTCCGGGGCCAGCACAGCACCACGGCCACCTCTGCTGCCTGCAAAACGGGAGTTTGGGAGCACAGCAAAACCAGAAACCTGGTCTTTTTTTTTTTTATTCAGGATTTTCTCAGTTCTACTTTCACATTTATTCATTTGTTAAATTTAAAAAAAAACAAAAATAAACCTAACAAGTCAATTGGTGATTTCATCAGCTAAAGGGACAAAATGCCAGCCTGGTGTGCAGAGGTGAAGACAATGAGTCTCTAAACTTACTCACACTGTGCAGTTGCATTTCCCAGTCCCCTTCCAGCGTACAGGCAAGATCCATGCAATAAATTATGCTTGTGCAGGACTCAGATATGTATCCGTACAACTTATCTTCTTATTACAACTGCATCATCTGCACATTGATCTCCTTCCCTGGGGATTAATTCTAACATGAGCTGTTTCTGATACTTATTCTTCAGGACAGGCCTGCCAAGGATGTATTTTCTCTTCATTCTCCTGCATGTGAAGTTACCCACCAGAATGATAAATTCAACTGCCCGGCACACGTCACAGAACAACAAATCCATCTTACAATTTCTGTGGAAGTTATCAGCTGTTCAGAGAGGGAATATTTTCTGTAAA
This sequence comes from Drymodes brunneopygia, assembly GCA_013400955.1. NCBI lineage: Eukaryota > Metazoa > Chordata > Aves > Passeriformes > Petroicidae > Drymodes > Drymodes brunneopygia. Next base: position 447,102 of record VZTZ01017308.1, read on the forward strand.
GTCAGATGGTATAATTACCATAACTTACATTGCATGATACTTGAAACAATGAAAGAAAAATTAGATTTTTTAAAAAGGACTAACAGTAACTTGCATGTCTCCATGCAAAATATTATGGCATTTCTCACTAACAGAAAACAGTGCTGCCTATATCTCAGGGAAACAGATTCTATTCTCTCTAGTCAAATAGATTCTTTTTTCCTAGCCCTGTACACTTCTCATGTGCAAGGATTTAAGGACATAAAATCTTTTGTGTAAGAGAAAACTGGAAAATCACCTAGAACTGAATTTAATGTGCCACAAAGCTTGGACATATTACCAAATAATATGGGAGCAAACTACATACTGAGAGAGAGAGAGCAAATATTTTTTGTCCTGTATTTTTTAAAATCTGGATTGTTTGAAGAGAGGGTCACAGGGCAGAGTGCTGTGGACGGAATGTAGGGAAAAGGAGGGGGAATGCACACCAAAGGGATGATAAAGTAATGAATTGCAGTGCCAACAGAAGAGGTAGTGGGGAAGGAACAGGCAGAACAGTACACTGAGCAGAACTGTATTACATTTACAAAAAAAAAAAAATGGTAAGGTCAAAGAGGAGGAGAAGAAACTTTGACTTTGAGATTTTGCCAAGAGGCAGCCTTTGGTAATCAAGGCAATTCCAGCAGAGCACAGAAATGAAAGCCAACTGGAAAAGATTCATTAGAGTTTAAGTAACTTAAGGTAGTGGTGACAGACTGCCTGTCGGATTAATTTGGAAGTAAAGGAAATGTGGGAAGGCAGGCAGCAATGGGGGATGAGTTTGCAAGATACCTCTTCCATCATCTTGGTCACAGAAAGAAGCTAGAGGACTGTGAGAGGTACTGGAAGAAAATAAGCAAAAGGCAAGATGTCTCAGAACAGCAGTGCCTGTCCTGTGTAGAAATTGTCCATTTCAACGTCAGAATGGAAAACAGAAATTGAAACTCTCTTTTATGAGAAACTCCTCTTTTCTCTGGCTTCACAGCATTGCTCACCCCTGCCTGAATGCAGAAAGAAGCTTCTGCTGCCATTTCAGACACAGGTCCTGCAGGCTGATCCCATGAGTGCCCTCAACTCTCGCTGAAGTCAATGGGAGTTAAGGGCGTTCAGCACTTTCCAGGGTCAGGCCATGTATCACTTAAAAATAACTCACCAACATTAAACATCATTAAAGAAACTAATGCTCATTAACTAGCAATAGACCACTGGGAAAGGATCAATAGTTGCCTCTGAAATCATCTTACCTCTTACAGTATATGCATACTCTACTTAATGACAGTGAAGGATGGTGACACTGAATGATAGGTCACTGATAACAGGGAATGGGAAAGACTGCTTCTTAATTAATCAGCACAGTATTAGCAAAGAATTCCACTTAACAGGGATACATTTGGGGGCCTAACCAGGTGATTAGGAGGAATGATGTGCTGACCCTTGGTGAAACAAAGTGGTGGCTTAAGAAGAAATGCAACGGACACCCTTTTCATTCTTCTGGCTTTCTTCAGGGCAGAGTTCTTTATTTCACCTCACACTTTTCAAGGCATTGCTTTCCTTTAATTAGCTCTTAACAATTGGAGTAAATTCACAACCAGCCAGGTTGATTCTGAGCCTGCCAGTGGAAAGGGTTCTGTGGTGTGGCACTGGCATGATGTTGTACCTGAACTGAAGGGCTCTTGTTCTGCAGCTCTTGCTTAGGGAAAGCTGCTGCTGTGTTTAATTGGAGTTGTGGTTTCCCTGATGGGGCTTTGAGGCCATTATTTGGCAAAGTGCAAACAGGACAGGCTTGCAAGCCTTGCATGAAGGTTATGAACATTAATCCCTTTTTCTGATTCAGGTCTGGATTCCCTTCCCTTCAGGGTCTACATATGGGAAATCACGGAGACCTCCAAGTGCAGAACACATCTTGCAACCTTCAAGAGGTTGCCTCATGGCCATTTTAAGTAAAAAATTAAAAGCAGCACAATCTTATCTGCATTCCCCCAGTACCTAATGACCCTCCCATCTGACTGAATTTATTGTAATCCCTATAAACCTAAATCTCAAAGAATTCCAATGCCTTGCACATCTCTCCTGTTCTAATTTATGAGAACTTGGTAATGTGCCATCTGGAGGATTCACTGCTATTGAGACGCATGTTCAGCCCGCAGTGGAAGCCAAAAGGGGAAAGAAAAGAAAATGCAGGGGAAGGAGAAGATCTGGCTTCAAGGAACAAGTGTCATGAACTCACACAGGCAAAAACTACATTTCAAAAAAATCAGTTTTAGCTTGCATGATCGGCACATACACAGCTGATAACCCAGGGTCTCAACCTAAGGACATTAGCAGCATTATAGGGCAATCCTTACACAAGGACAAAATGTTCTTGAGCAATTTCTGCAATGTATTAGACACAAACAGGTTTTTTCCTCAAAACTCAAGTCATGTCAGGCTTCTTGCTTCACCTCTTTTAATTTTCCCTGAACAAACGTATTTATTGTGGTGGCTTCAAGTAAATTTCCAGTTCACACACTTTTCCTGTGAGACAACAAAGGGCTTACTGGAGGGAGCTTTTAGGCTGATTGGCTGTTCTACACCCAGGCCATCAAAGGTCTGAGGCCTATTTTATTCTGAAAAAAATTATGCCTAGCTCTGATCTTATTCCTTTTATTAAGCTGCTTAAACAAAAATAACATTGAAAACTGTATGTCACTGAAGTCATAATTACTAACCTATGAAAAGAGCAATTCAGCTGTCAGGCTGGATCACGTCAACAAGTTAGACACAGTACTGAGAAGTATATTAGATCACAAAATTAGTTAAATCATCCTATTAATACCAAAATAATCAATCCTAACACAAACAGATTTGCTAATTTGTCCTAAAGAGGATATTAAGAAGGCAGCTGTTCATTCGTTACATGTACCAATTACAGAGTGTCTTAATGCTGAAACAAAATCGTCATCCAACATCTGATCCTTGTCCCTGGCACCAGTGAAAAGGTTTATCTTCAAACACTTGCTCTTCTTGCTCATGGGTCAGCAAACCCTGGTCTGCCAGGATCCATCTTCAGAGTTTCTGGGATGGAGATGTTTACACCACTGCCCATCAGAACAGTCTTCTCTTGGCCAGAAGGTGCAGAGAGAGGAGAGTTTCAGGCTGCTCACTGAAGGCAGGACCCTTTTTCCAAAATTTAATTTGACTGAGGAACTCTCTCATTGATGTTTCCTTCATGAATGCAAGGCTGGTGCTCACACCCACCTCTCCACAAACAGCTGGAGTGCTAAAATTCACAGTTCACAACAGGATTGAGGCTCCTCCACAAGGTGAGGAAAAGGCTCTTTTGTGATAGCAGCAGAGTGACTCTCCCAGGCACTGTTGCCTCCAGGTCTCCTGCAGCACTGAAACCATGGAACATCTTAGACCTGTGTGTTCCTGGACACAGCCAAAAGACTCAGTGAGTGCCCCTCTGGCCAGTCTCTGCCCCTGTCAGTGCTGAGCACAGGACCAGAGGGGCACTGCTGGCCAGAGGAAGAGTTTGGAACCACAAGTACCGTGTTTGCCTCCTTCCCTTCCCTGCTCCTGCCTTCCCTCCTGGGCCAACCTTCTGCAACCTTGGGGAGCTTGGGGCAGGCAGGTACTCCTGTGACTCCTCTCTGGGCTGAAGAAGAGCTGAGAGGCTGTAAAGGGAACAAACCTGCAGAGATATTCTGACAGTGCCAGGGAAGGTGGGCTTTAGCTGTGGTCATTAGTACTCCATGTAACCATGACTTCTTGTTCCATTGGTGTGGTACCCTGAGTAGCTGCCTTCATGGTCTGTGCCAAAGGCTGCATCTGTCTCAAAACAGGAAGTTCAAACAGGCCAGGAAGGTTCCCTGTAAATGAAAGATAATTTTAGAAAGGGAAATTGTTACATTAAAATTTAATTGAAAGATGCAGTTAAAAACTTTGGAACTCCTCCTCTTTCCTGGGCTGTAGTAAGTTAAGACCTCACAGGTCCCATGTACTTTTCTTCTGGGTTCAGGAAGAGGCTGAAGACTGACTACCTGACTGGTCCTCATACATATTGGAAACTGAATGAGCAGTTTTCCCTGAGGTGGCTTCTCAACCAAGGCACTACCCTGCATGCTCTCACCTCTCTGAGAATTTCATCCAGATGAGACACAAAGTGCACTATGTACAGAATAGAACAATTTGTGAAAGCATCATTGCAGTGAGTTATTTCAAAATAGTTGGCATTTTGAAGACTGTGGAGTCTGCAAGTCTGACCTTCCCTTTACCAAACATCAAAAAAAGAAAAATCTAATTACAAGATCATGATGGGTCTTTTGTTTGTTTTAATGGGTTTTGGACAACATTATATCAGCAATCCAAAAAGCATATACATAGATTAAAAACAGTAGCTTGAACACTCAGGAGAATTCTCTAAGTACAAAACTGTTGGGGAAGCCTCCCCACCTTACTGGGAGTGGAGAATGAGATTGACCATGGCAGAGAAAACCATTAAGGTTCATCCAGATTCAGTACTGGCAAAGCTGAGACAGCACTGCTTTCCCTCCCTTTTTGTTGAATAGAGCACAGAAGCAACCAAAGCAGGACAAAGGCTTTGCCAGGAGTGAGGAGAATCCATGGGACCTATACAGTGGGAGCTGGAAAAGGAAACATTCAATGTCAGCTATTATCAGTGGTACTTTCTCCATTGCACAAACGAGCCAAAGGAATGTGCCAAAACAAAACAGACCAGCTGGAAAAGAGGAAATAGCACATTTCCCACATTGATTTTTACCTGTCTAGGATCCCTGATATTCAGTGATTGAGCCCTCACAACTGCCCTGGTGACTCTAAATCAGGAACAGTCTGCCACACTCCTCCTCACTCCATCCAGGCTTAGCAAAAAAAAAAAAATCATAAAACCCACTTTAATCTCTTTCTGTGACTTCTTGATCTCATGAAAAGCAGTTCAACACCTACAGAATACCTTCCCAAAGGAGATAACTGTACAAGCAAAGTTCAAGTATCCCATCATTGATTGCATGTGTTTCATACTAAGCTCCTTCCACTATAATGCACTTTCTACAATAGCTGATAGATTTTTCCAGTCTTCCTCTGGGAGTCCTAAATGACTTTGCTAGGGAATTGTAAAAGCTCTTTTTCCTTCACTGACAAAACTCAATTCCTGAATGAAATATTTGAAAATCTTTAAAGATAACTTTTTAATGCATGTTGAGTCTCTTAGAAATAAGGAAATTGTGCAAACAGTAGAACACAGGTGGTGATACAAGAACACGCTAAATTGCTGTGGCAGTTTGATTTTCTAACCTCAGGATACCACAGGTTGTGTAAACCCAAATCAAAATTCTCTGTGTACACTCTTATCAACCACTATGTTTATTCTGATGCAGAGGCCTTCATTCCAGCAAGCATCTCTGTCCAGAAAAGTATTGACATTTGTGCTTAAATTTGAATGTACATCCCATTCAGTAGGTTGTAAAGGACATTTAAGCACCTGTGTGCCTAAAAAGAGACTGACAGAGGGCATATCTGAGTCAGAATTTTATTAATGTTCCCTGAAGGTTATATAAGATCAAATGGGTAGATTGACTTGGCATTGTATTGCAGTGACTTTGTACAATGTTTGGCAAAATGAAACCATTAATGAGATATCAGCTGAATATTTTTTCATTGACACTCTGGGTAATAAAATGTGAAATGTTTTATTTCCCCAAATGAGGTCAGCACACATGTGGATAATTGCCTGAAACAATATAATTTTTGTTTAACTTGTTTAATTGTCTTGGTAACTTGTTTGTTCAAAATAAATATGCAGTTGAAAAAAAAAAAAAAAAAGGAAAAAAAAAGCTGTGGTTGGACTCCTAAGAAGCCCTTCCTTTATGATTAACACTGCAGTCCCTGCTGGCAATCCTCTGGTGGCTGGACTTAACAAACACATAACCAAAAGCGGCTGTTCCTGTGCAGACTTTTCAGTTTAAATAATCTGGAATTACGTGACAGCCATCCTCTCTAACAACTTGTTCTCTGGGAGTGCAGAGCAGATTCATATTAGTTCCTTATATTTGTATTTATCTGTGCATTCATCCCTTCTTTTGCCATCTGTCACAGAACTAGTTGAAAAATTGAATGTTTTAATCCTATTTTGATAACTACTTAGCATTACATATTTATGGGAAAATTCCCCCTGTAAGTATTCCATACACAAATCACAGAGGAATAGGCAGACTCCTGAAAATATCAAGTATGTGAGTATAACAATAAAACTGGCAACTAGCTACAGTGTGGTATTTTTTCCATTCTTTGGTACCAAATCCAGCTTTCTGGATTTCTTCTGCTAAAAACAGCGCAGAGTTTGCATCTTAATGCTTTGGCATCTGATTGCTGAGCTCTCCACTTGGAACTCTCCACTTGAATTCTCAGCTGGAGGTGCGTGTAACATCTGTGTGCAGGCTTGGCAGGAGGAGCCCGACACGCTGGGCAGTACACGAGTCCTCTTCACCATCTTGCAGGATTAGATCCATATCCCAAGATCTGACACAACGCAGAGCAGAGAGGCTTGCCAGATCCACATTCCTGCTCCAGTAAGTGCCTGGCTTTTCAGGAGCTGCCAAGGAAAGATCCCTGGTTTCTCTTTCGAGCCAACCCCAAACTGGTGCCAGTCACCATAAAGGGGTGAGAGCCCTCGCTAGTGTACATGTGTTTGAGGAGTTGTACTGATGTTACAGGAGCTCCACCAATTGCTCCAGCCCAGGCTCTTGCCCAAAGCACTTCAGAGTGTTGGAGCCTTTAAATTCATAGCTCTGTTTCACTTCAGCAGGGTTTTCAATCATTCATTTTAGTAAAATAAGTGCCACTCCAAGCCTGGATCAGGTTCCAATTATTCTCACAATAGTGGACGCTGCAAGGAAACAGTGGACATTCTGCCATGTGGAACAATTACATCATATGCAATCAGACAGGAAAGAAAGGGGGAAAGAAAGCAACTAAATCAACGCACTGTGCATCCATTCATTTTACCGTGTCATTTAGCATATGGTCACTCATGTGATCAAGACAGTAACTGGCATTTTTCCCAGTTAATTCACCTCTTTTCTCTTTGTCCTCTGTTGTAGCACCAGTCTTTCAGCAAGATTTCAGGTTGCAATCCCCTTGGAGAATGAATGGTCCTTATTAAGTGTCTGGAAAAAAACAGCAATTTATTAGTACATTGAGACTAATTATAGCTCTACCCTAATCAAATAAAGAATCGCAGTAAAAAACCCAAAGACCTCACTTGAAATTGACTTAAATATTTTTTATTTCTTTGTCTCTCTCCCTTTATATAAATTGCCAATGGAATTAAGTCCTACAGCTGTAACAGTTGCCTAAGTAACTTCTGAAAAAATAAGTTTGTTTTATTTTTTTTTCCTGAGGTTTGATGGTTACAGTGATATGAACTGACTAATACTTTACAGAGCTTAGCTGTGAATCATTCACTGCAAATAAAAGGCAAGGCACGCGAATGTTCCTATGCATGTTCTTCTCAATTATATTTCTAAGGACGTCCACTTGATTTTGATATCCATTCAGAATTACATATTTGAAGTCTAGACAAGGGAAGTCTAGACATCCATAGTGCCCTCTCATGTTTTTTTGCACTATTTTTGAATTTACATGTACCTTCGAAACACAGAAGGCTATTATGATCATTAAAAGCTGGATTCTGTGTTGATGCAAATATATTTAGCTGTAACTGATACCCATCGCATAAACAGAATTTTCTGAAGGCAGCTGTGGTGTACAGAGGGGTGCAATGAGAAATCCAAACTGAAGTGCAGGCAAGCAAAGCCTGTTTTAGTGGAAAAGATCAAGAATAATGAGTATTTCCCAATCTGTGTACACCCAGGTGGCTTAAGGACTGTGAAGAACAGGGAGAACAGTGATATTCAAATACCTCTTTTTTCCCCCTTCCTTTATATTGTTTCATTACCTGGTAATAAATTAGTAAAGGTAGAGACTTTGTTTACACACCTGCAGTCCAGGAGGATGGCAATTCCCAGAGCTGCATTCTACCTGAAATGTTCAAGGACATGCAGCTGACACAGTGGGCCTCTGACTGTAAGACAGACAGCTCCAGGCACAAAGCTGCTGTATAAAACTGTCTACATCTACCTAAATTAGAACTGACAACCAGCCCTGGTTTTATACTGCTGAGTTCTCAACTTTTGGACACCAAAACCCACCCAGAAAAGGAAACAGAGTGCATTAGATTTATAAATTTTTTTTTTAAATTTGCTTTTGGGCATTGTTTCTTCTATTTCTTCTCCTCTTTTTTTTTTTCCCCCTCATTTTAAAACACATCATTTGATACAGCGTATTTTTTGCTCCGCTGGTGGTTTTTTTGTAGAAAACTCCTTTAAAGTTAAGCATTTAATTTTTAAAAAAATACAAATGAACATTTATCTTGATCACTCTTGAACGTGATACTGTGTTTTCACTAAAAATAGAGCTTGTTAAGGACAGGGGTTAAATTTCATAGTAAACCACTGAATTAAATAGAAACAGACATTTAATTACAAACCTCTGCATTAAATGGAACCAGCAGGTAGAACAGAGGGCTTGAAAAGAGATTCTTGTGGCTGCTTTGCAGACTTTACTGAATTATCACTCCTATAATGAGTTCATGAAGACTAATGTTTCAAAAATAGCCACTAATTTCAGGTGCCAGGTTTCAACCTTCTCCAAAAAGTGAATAATTTTGAGGTTCTGTCTCATCATAACACCCCACAAACTGGCTGTCTGGGGATTCTGAAAATGAGGAATTACAGACAAGAGATTTTATCTGTTTCACGCTTATGCCATAAGCATTTTGACTGAGTTTTCAAACTAACATATCTTTTTAAGAAAAAAATTCTTAATAATTCACTAAATATCTGTTTGTTAAAAAATTACTGTGAAATTTGGTAGGAATACAAACATGGACTGAAGACCCTGACTATATGTTTGTGAATACAAATTCCACTCCTAGAACTTTTAAAAATCAGCAGAGTTGCTAGCTTATCTCAACGACTGAAAAATGACCTTACAGCTAATTTAGGTTGGCACTATTACTATTATTATTATTATTATTAGACTTTTTGAGGGGGAAGACATTTCTGCTTATGCAAATGTCTTCTTTATTTACTTAGAATAAACAACAAAATGAAGAACCTAACAAAGGCTGCTCACAATTCCTCTCAGTTTTTGGTGGTAACAGCTCTGTCACAGCTGTTTGGTTTTCAGATCTGCATTATTACATCTTTGTTCTAAAAATGAGCAAAAGATGCCATGAGAAGTCTTGCATTACTCTTTGTTCTGCAACATATTTTGTTAGCGAGCCCACAGTAGTATCTAAAATAGTGTAAATCATCAGTTTTTAATCTGGCAGGAAGTAGATAGTGGCCCATTAAACTTTCGTAATTAAATTTCCCCTGCACTCCCCCATAGAACCATTATCTGAGTTTTCTAATTAACACAAGAGGAGGGAGTCAATTCAGAGTGATGGGATCTATAGCCATCCCCTTTCATTTTAATGGCCTTTAATAAACTTTTATTACTATTGATATTGATAATTATAATACACCCTTTCCTCTGCAATGTGATTCTAAGGGCCTTGTCAAAAAATTGAAAAATTCTTCCTCAAAGTTGGAGCACGGCAAATGGCTGTGTCCTCAAACACCCAGAATCTGGAGCCAACAACATCAGTGAGAGAAAAAAGACCAAGCGTGGGCAGGGCTGGAGTGAATGTCCTCTCTCACATGGATTCCAGCAGGTTATGCCTTGGTCCTGGTCCGCCACAGCCCTCTGCTCTCGCAGCAGAGCCTCCCCCAAACAGCCTGACACAAATGCTGAATCATGAGGTGGTTTCATGACAGATAAACACAAAGAATTATGCAGAGTTCATTTAACATCTTTTACTTCCAGCCTTACAGAGGTCAGGTACCAGAGAGGAGGATTGGCTGTCGTGACACCGAGTCCTTCCTTAGACTTTTCCTCGTTGCCTTTTATACTAACTAAACATTTTTACATGGAGCTTTTATTGGCATGTCAACACTCCTAACCTCAGCACAGCCTCAGTACAGAGTGCCTCATATCTCAGTGATTCTCTTTCATGTGGGCAGTTATGTTCCCATCAGCACTGCAGTGGCACAGGCTTCACTGACTGAATGAGACGCAAGCTGGAGCAGAAGGTCCTCCCTTCTGCAGGACCTGGAAGGGAAAAGGCACTCTGCCCCCCAAAACAGGGGGTACCTGTACCCCTGTGTGCACCTTCCTTGCTGCCACCAGTCATGAGGACAGGTGTGGGCTCCCACAGAGCTGCACTCTGAACAGCAAAAAGCACTTCTGTCTCAGAGCTCTGGGTGCACACAGCTATTGATGATGGTCTTCCCTAAAATCCACAGGCTGACTTGGAGCCTAAAACTCTGTGTTTGGAAAGAATCCCTTATGGAAACCACTTTTTACCCCCATACTGCCTTCAGGCATGCACACAGCTTCAACCAGCTGAGCAGAGCTACAGCTGCCACCTGTGTGGGTGTGCCCTGACCCTTCTGTGGGGGTGTCCAACACCAGGCACTTTGGCCTGTGGATGCTGGACAGTCCCAGCAGAGGGTTTGGCTCTGCTGCCCAGCCTTTCCAGCGGTTCCACTGGGCACACCAAGAGCCCTTTCCTTCCAGCAGAGCACAGATGTCCTCTCTGGAGAAACGCCTGGTGCCCAGCTACGATTCTCCTCATCCTGGTCTTTACCCACAGGTCAGCAATACAACATCACTACTGTGTGTTTTGGATCTTGGGGTTGTACTTTTTGGCTCCTCAAAGGTGATTTTGGAGAAACATTTGAAGTTGGATTTAGAAGTTCTAGTCAGGCCCATTTTCAGTACTACTTTCTTATTGCTGTTTATGATCATGATGATGATGATTAATTCCAAACAAAACAAATTGCTTGTATAATTATAAGCATCAAATGCAGAAAAAATGCAGAGAAGATGTTTGTAAACTGATTTTAAATCAAGTGTATTAGGAATTTTTTTTTTGTTTTTCCAAATACAAAAAGTAAAACTGTGGTTTTAAAACCTGTGATTCAAACAGATGAACTCACAGGTGAGGCATAATGCTTTATAAAAGGATTGCCCTATAAATTGCCAAGAGTCATTGCTTATTGCTTGCAAAAGACTTAGCAGTTAATATAATTGTAAAACCTGAAGAATGCGTTTCTTATAAGTATGAGAAAACAGAATCTTCAATTGATAACAATGCTCAGCCACTTGGGTGAGACCCTAAATTTAGATTTGGTAAAAAGCCATTAAATTGGAGAGCTTATTAAAGAGCCAACCTTTATTTCTGTTATCAGTGTTTAAACTCAGGTTCTCCAGATGCAAACAGAAATATGTCTATAGTAACTTCTAAATATTTGTGTGATGTTTGTGAATGAACTTTGCATGCCCCCTCCCCAGGACTAAACAATCTGATTTTTGAAGTTCAGTGTTAGGCAGGTAGGTATGAACTGAGTGCACGAGGACAGAAAAGGCTTTGTGAATAAGGTATGCAAAAAAATTTGGCATACGTTGTTGAAGTGATTATGAGGTCTGTGTGAAAGCAGTAGTAGGTAAATTTTGGCTGGCACAGCATATAGATACACAAGAGAAAAAACTCAGCCAACAGTGTGATCACAGGACAGGAACCAGCTGCCTGGATTTTGCCTCCTCAAAAACTAACAAGGAAAAGCATGGGGAGAGCTCCTCTGTGACTTACAGTATCAGGGATAGAACAAAGCACGGCTGAATGGTTGGCAAACATTTGTAACTGTGAGCAAAAGTCTGTATGAAACTCCTCTAAACATGCACTGGGATGTCTTTACCACCACCCATTGCAATTATTTCTGCCCTTACTGTGGCCAAGTCATGAGTGGGGAATCACATCTGCAGAGAGGCTTTGCAGAGAACCCACCCAGGAGAAAATGGATTTGGTAACCCTGGGAATGTTTGTGTCTGGTGGGATGTGATTTTAAACCAGCAGGATCACATTTCCTTCTGTGTTTGTTTCTGTTTTGTCATCCAATGAATTTTAAATAAAGCAGAGATTTTCAATAAAGATACACAAAATCTACCTTAAAACTTTGCAAACTGAAACAGTTTAATGACCTAATCTTTCTTGAAAATACCTTCCAAGAATTGCCATAAAGGAATGTTTCAGAAGTAGGGTATTTGCCAAATTGGCACATACTCACAAATGAACTTAAACTTGCTTTTGTGACCTTGTCTGCTGATCATCTTATGTCTTAATTATGAAGGTGCAAAGTCCTCTTAAATTCTGTCCACATCAACTTCTAAATCTATAATTTTTCAAAAGCGATTAAACTCATCCTTCAATATTAGTCAGCTGAGGTTTTTTTTCTATGCATCCTGCATCTCTGAGTTTCAAAGAAAAAATTTAAAAATGAGAAAAGGAGAATTAGAATTTCCTGAATATTATGAATATCAGCTATATTTTTTCATACAGTGCAGATGCAGAATATGTCTTAGAAGGCAATATATTAATTTGCATCCTTGTCTCTATTGTTTTATTTCAGGCAGTGATGGTTCTGAGAAATGCAAAATCCAGCCTTGCAGAATGTTGTGTTGGAAAAGAGTAATTAGAAAATGCTCACCTGTTCATTCATATCATTCATATATGATATGATGTAACATATATATTAATTTGGGAATATTTTATGGTATATATGATTGGCATATGCACATATATATTTGCATAATTACCCAAAACTCATTTATTTCATATTTTTATTTGCTACAGTTTCACAGAGAATTTTGCAGGATGTGTATGTATATATCAATAACTATATATATATAGTTATATGTATAAATTTGTAAAAAGGAAAAAGTGAAAATCAGAGAAGAAAATTAAGATTCCAGCATCCTAGGACACAGGAATGATCAAAGGAGTATCTTTGGCAGTAAGGACAGCACTATGAGAGTCCATTGTTGTATACAGATAAATGTCCTTAAGCAGCACCAAGGACTGTATCTCCAGGTCACTTGAAAGGTCTAATTTCTTTGCAGGCTTTTCAAAACACTGCTTTATTTCACCACAAATAGATGGACATTTTTCTTACCTCCAACAAATCTCTTCCCTGCTTCTCTGTCACTTCCTAATTCTCCTTAATTTGCTCCATTCCTGGCATTGAAGAAGTGAAAAAGTTCTGCATGATAAAATTCCAATAACAAACATAAAATTTCTTTATGTATTTATCATTTAAAAAAAAATCTATATCTTTTCTGTGAGTATTTGTAAAGATAGATGGTAATCAGGTTCCCATTAATAGACTGCTTGACTTTAATCAGTATGTAAAATAATTTCCTGATAAGAATTTAGGCCAAGTCAGGAAGAACACTCCAAGCAAAGAAACATCTGTGATAAAAGCATCAAGCAGTCTTTCTAACCATGTACCGAGTTCAAGGTCTCTGATAAGCCACCTGGCTATCCCTACACCCTCTGATAACCCCAAGCTGGTGGTACAATGTACAGCCAGGGAAGGTCTTGTTGCTGGGCACTGAGCTGAGAGGCTTATGGCTCTCTCTGCTACAAGACACAAGAATATTGGAATATCATGAAGGCAAAGCAAGCCACGAGGATGGGCATCTCAATAAGGAGGGCTGGTAGCAACCAAAAACTTTTATTTTTCCTCACAACATATTATTGTGCTGTAAGAATGCACTCAGCATGACATCTACATGCTCAAGCACAGCTGTCCTTGACGTTCAGGGTCTCTCTTTCACAAATCCAGATCTATTGGAATAAGACCAGTGATCTCACCAAAAATTTCTGGGTTTCTCTATGCATTGTGGCTCCCTGTCCCAGTCTGTTTAATGTTAAGACCAACTTATTTCCTCCATTCTGCCTTTGAATGTGAGACTTTTTCCTCTGTGCTCTTAATGCTCTTTTTTCCATGTATGAACAAGGACTCCCAATAACTTCTGCAGATGAGCCAGATTCCTGCCTGGTTTCTGGATGCAATTGTTGCCCTCTTCTCCTCTGGGCTTGCTTAGGGGGCCTTCAATGGGCTGGTGACTCCTGTGCCAGGCCTGGGAGTAGCCTGGCAGGAGTGTTATTTGGGGTCTCCCTTGGTGTGTGTGCAGGGTTTTTATCACATAAACTGCATTTTACTTCCAGCTTCTAACAAAATGTACTTTATTCTCAATGCAACATAAGTTTTGGTGGTCACCCTGCAATGAGCTGACCAGGATAAGTGTCCCTCCTTAGTGTGTTTCAGTCCTCTTCCCCTTTTGAGGTGGAGATTTCTGTAATGTAAATATGAACTGGGGAATATTCCAGAAATGCAATGGCCACTTACATTAATGGCAGTCAAATGAAAAATGAACTATTCTATGATGTGATGGTGACACAGCACAAAGTAAAGAACAGGTAGGTAACAGGTGTGGAAAGTTACTTCAGGATCTGGTTCCTGATAGTGGGTTGCACTATATATGGGTTATTAGTGACTCTGCAAATTTTATCTGTCTATCTGCTTTTAGACCTTTTAAATCACACTTAAAATTGTATTCTCCTAGCACCATGAATTATTAGAAATGAAAGAACTGAATAATGAAAGCAACATCCCTTCTCTGTTCAGGTTTTTCTCCCCTACAGATAACTTTGTGTACGGTCAGTTTTAGTGTTTTCTCATGACCAGCCCATAGTCCATGTAAGTATGAGCTGTGGTTGAAATGGGAAATCAGAGGAACTGTACAGAATTTTGAACACTGCTACTGCACTGCAAATGCTCTCCATGGGAAATTCTGGTCTGTCTGCTTCAAGTGTTATAATGGCATACCAGCACATTTTGATCACCCTGGACTATTTCTTTTCCCTGAATAGGAGAAAGGAACAGGAAAACATTTTATAAAACTGGAATACAACCCAAAAGCATTAGTAGGTTTATCCAGGGACAGGTATGGATTTGGATTTATTTTATGTAGGCAGAATACATTCCTACTGGTGAAATTATTCTCCTAATTTCATCTTCCTAGCTTATAAAGATTTTGTTTCAATGTTGCTTTGTTATTTTAATTCTTCAGCCTCACTTTTATGGAAATGTTAGAATTTGTGCATCTTGGATATTGAAGCCAGCCATACTTCCCCAAAATAACTTG
This sequence comes from Drymodes brunneopygia, assembly GCA_013400955.1. Taxonomy (NCBI): domain Eukaryota; kingdom Metazoa; phylum Chordata; class Aves; order Passeriformes; family Petroicidae; genus Drymodes; species Drymodes brunneopygia. The sequence continues at coordinate 462,276 of VZTZ01017308.1, forward strand.
ACACTGAAGAGACACCATGATTTTCAAATTTCAGTTGATTTGAAACCTGTAACGACCATTTAGTAATGTCTAAAGGACATTGTGGCTCAACACAGGTTTTGGGCAGGTTAGGATATTTTACAAAAATTATTAAGGAAATCTGACTTGGACAGCAGTGAGCACAATCAATGAAGGGGTAATATGCCTCAGGGCAAAAAAATTATAAAGACATCAAAAAAATTAAGGCATTTTGGAAGTGGAGGGAGGATGGTGAGAGAAAAGAAAAAAGGAAAAAAAAGGAAAAGTCACCTCACCGAGGACTGATTTACAATATATAGCTGACTGACCTCTATATTCTTATGAATACATTTAGTTCATTTGGAGTGAATTTGGATCATCTAGGTACAATTTTTGGTGTCATTGATGGACAACATCTGTACATTTTACTTCTTTTAAAAACCTGAGACTGCAGCTTGTTTTGGCTGAGAAACAATTTCCAAACTGGATGCAGTTGCCTATGAAGTCTGGCATGGAGCCACGTCCCACCTTTGGGAAGGACATCTCTCACAGCCCTGCTTCTTCATAACCTTATTGCCATTGAGAGGTAATGACAAGTGCTGTGAAAGGCCCAGTATAAACAGCAATATTCCTCCTCAATCAGCCCATTCCATGGACTGCATTGCTCCATTCAGTTTTCAGCAGAACTCCCCATTGACTGTAACGAGGATTTAGCTGAAGAAATATTTAAATTCTGGTATAATGTGATCACTTGCCAATGATGAGAATTTTTTTTAAGGTATAGTAGAAAAAATCCATAGAAATTAATTGTAGAAGTTAATTCTGGATTCCAGTTCTACATTATTTGTGACAATTTTCTTCACTCCATCCTGTCACTACATATTATTTTCTCTATCACTGAAGTTTCAAGAAAACAGTTGTACGTATAGGACGAAATGCCATGCAGAGTGTATTATGTTCTGTTAGGGTTCAATTTATAGTGGGCAGCAAACGACAGCGGATTTTGAAAAATTTTTGATTGATTTTCATACAAAATTTCCACGGAGAATAAATTTTAACTAAGATGTAGCCAGGCTATTTACAGAATTTCTGATTTGTGGGCTGCATGTTACTGTGGTTTGCAACAGGGAATTCAGGATTGCAGTAATACTGTTTTGATTATGAAAACAAAGTTTTAGTTTGACCTTGAAGAATGTTCTATTAGATAGGAAAAAGAAGTTCCCTATTTTTGTGGGTTTAAAGGTGTATTGACTTTTTGGGATCTGGATGTGAACAGACAAACAGCCTCCTTAAAAAAGCAAAGTTAGAAATAAATAACTTTATAATGGAGCAACGGGGGTGCAACTATGATGAGAAATATATGTTTAATAATAAAAGTTTATTATGTCCTTCAGTTTCTAATTAGTAACAAAGAAAAAAATGCTGGTAAAAATATGTGGGTAAACGTAATTCATGTTTTCAATCCTTTTACAGAATTATTGACTATTTATTACTGGACTTCTCTTCAATCACTGATGTTCCTGTACGACAAGAACCACTCGTGGCTATGAGGAAGCTACAAGCAATGCAGCATTGAAGCCATAACTCATTCAGGTGTTAACTGCATTAAATAGCTTAGGTAGTTCTGGGACTTGCTCTTTACTAACTAAGAGGAAAATTAGATCTACAATCACAGGATTACTGTCAGAAAAAGGAAATTAAATCTGTAGAAAAGCTAGAAGAATGAGCATAAGAAATGCATCAAAAAGAGAACCTTGGCTGACTCTGAAATTTTATGGTTTTTTCATTATGGGAAACTTCACTCATCCGTATTTGTCTTTTACAAAGGATTATGAATTGAGGACTACAACACCATAAAATTTATATTTTGTCATCTGGTTTGATTGGTGGAATTGTGTTATTGAGAAGGATTCTGAGATCACATTAGCCAGGAAAGAGTAATGCACTACACCCACTGAAGAACAATACATGTTCTGATCTACTCAGGCAGGCAATCAATTCTCTAGTGCATATATCAATACAGGCTGGGAGTCCACTATTGGCAGATCATGGGGATGAGGTCTTGATACCAGCTTTACCAGCAATGATTGCCACAGATGAATTCACTGCAGGTTAAACAAATAAGCAAACAAACAAACAAGCAAACAAATATGGATAAAAAAACCCCACAACTGATTAATTCTCCATCATTGTGAATTTATTTCCATAGTACGATAATATAAAAGCTTCTCTCAAACTCACAAGTGCAGGCAGTGGATGATCCACTTTTAAATTGTAACATAAGGAAATGTATTCTTTTAAAATATTCAACACTGTGAAATGTCTTTAAATATTAGAGGTGTGAACTCCAAACAGAAAGGTCCCGAACCTCTTCAAAACCAAACATTCAGGTAACATTTCCAAACTTCTTATCACTTTTATGGACTTCAATGCCAAAGAAAGAGTCAGAACTCATGGGAGGAGCTCCAACTCTGCTACTGCTTCACCAGAAACACAGAAGGTTCTTGAACACTTTAATGACACATCCAACTAAGAGACAGCCTTGAAAACACCTAGTATCTCATTATTGTTCTGCCATCCTAGATTTGGAGACACAAGCATGTTTTCGATAATCTAAAATTATTACAGTATGACTGGTGGTTTTAAATTATTTTAGATAGCACAACAATAGTTTTTATCCAGTTAACACTTAGCAAACAATTTTTTCTGTGCAGGATGAGATACTTAGGACTCTAATACAATGAAATAATGTAGTGAAACACAGGCTTGGTGTGCCAGGAAAGAGGCCTTAAGGAACTGGGAACAGCAGAAACTGTGAAGATGATGCAAGCATGGGATGATAGGAGATGGGGCCCAAGTTTGGCACTGGAGAGCCCAAGGCTATGAGCAACTGTTCTGTCACCAACCATCAGTGACAGAAATATTGACCTAGAACTGTCCTGACTGTGTTTCAGGGGTAACAAAGAGAAAGAAATAGTGTCCAACATACATAAAAGGCACTGTATAAAGTAAAGCCATATGTAATGTAGAGTTGCAGTCCAAGGTGTAAAAGAAAAATAACAAATATTTAAACACAGTCCCAAGGGGATCCTCAGGTGAGGAAGAAGAAACTACCAACATAATTCCCTGTGCCTCCCCACGAAGGACCTGTGATGCTGGTCACTCACTGCACCCACACACACACCAGGCTGCAGCCACTGACCCTGGGACCCACAGGAGCAGTGGAAGGGTGAGCACAGCACCAGGAAAATGGGGAGATTGTAAGAAATGTAGTAGAAGGGGGTAGTCCTTCCTTCCTTCCTTCCTTCCTTCCTTCCTTCCTTCCGTCCTTCCGAAATTCCTTCCTTCCTTNGCCTTCTTGCCTTCTTGCCTTCCAAAATTCCAAAATTCCAAAATTCCTTCCAAAATTCCTTCCAAAATTCCTTCCCCTCTTTCTCTCTCTGTTTTTACCTCTGCTTCCTTTCTCGCCTCTTCCTGTAAGAACTGAACTAACACACTAGCAACAAATGTTTGACCAGACTACCAAGATTTCAGTTGTACTCAAAATAAATCCGTGGCTCTACGTGTCCTTTTTGTCCACAGCAAGAATTTGCTGTCCAAAACATCCTGATACGTTGCAGGCTCTGGACTACAGTTACAGCAAGCCTGAGATGTGTGGGGGCAGCCCATTCATTCGCAGGCATGGTCAGCCTGTCTACATGGGAAAACTCTAGAACTGATTTTGTCAAACCATTGGAAACAACCATCTCAGAACTGCTTTTCATTTCACCAGAGGTTTCCTTTGGCTTATTTTTCCTTTAGATTGGAAGCTGGTAAAAAGAAGACAGGACACCAAGTCACAGTCTACTTTGCTGTGCACCATAGACAATCCTTTCTCAACCCACCCTTTCTGGATTTGTGTCTCTGATCAGCATGTGATTTTGCTGTATTCGTAGAGGAAATTATGGAGGAACGTGAGCTCTGTTTTTCCCCGTAGCCTCCTTTACTCATTTTCCAAAGCTTAGTAGCCTGCTGGGGAGAAATTCAGCTTATTTGTTGCTGCTTAAGAGTTTATAAAGCTCTCTGATTTAGCCTTCACCTCTCATATCATAACCACTTGAGTGTAGCACAAAGACTGTATTAATAGCCCTCTTGGTGAGCTTCTGTCTGATATGGGACACCAGGAGTTTGCAGCCCACCATCATAGCAGGAAAGGCAAACAGCAGCCCTGTGAGCACACACAGGAGGTTTCTGCACTCCCATGAACACAAACACAATGATTTTGTAAGGGAGGGTGTTTGCACAGTGCTGTGCTGCTGGGTGGGCCAGGGTGGGAGGAGAGCTGTTCAGATACAACAGAGGGTTAATACCAGAAACCAGAACTAAAGCAAAGCAGTAACAGAAGTGTTTTATTTCCATCTTCTGGGAGATTTCTTATGGGTAACTCCAAACTGACATAGTTATTACACAGCACACCACATCTTAATACATATTAGAACTACATGCTGGGGGTTGAAAATTAGCAAGAAAAAAATCCATCCAAGAATGAGTCAGAAATAAACTATTTCAAGTCATAAGATACAAATTAGCTCAGAGGCTTAGTCTGGGTATAAATTTTCGTAGGAAAGGTTATTTTTCCTGATTTATAAGGGATTTACAAGAAGCCTGCAGCTTGCCACCAGAGAAACGAAGTCTTCTTACGGCTTTACACTGTTTTGCCACCACTTTCATAATACTTGTTTATGTTTTAAGGGGGGAAAATGCACAGCGAGGTGGAACGGTTATTGACCAGATTGATCATGGGAACAAATCTGCCGGTGGTAACCTTGTTTAATGATATGTTGCTGGGCTCAGCACCTTGCTGAGGCTGTGATTCTTCACCGGCTGGGCCCGCATGATGGATCACGGTAGGAGGCTGATGGTGCAATCACTCACTGGCAGCCACTGACACCTGCACCAGCCTGACACCCGTCCCCTCTGGATGTATCAGCCAGCCTGCTCAGCCCACTGGGAGACACGACTGTTCCACCAAACGACAAACAAAAGTTCTTTATCTACCTTGCAACTTCCCCCTGTAGGACACTGCCTTCTCGTTTTTCTTTCCTTTTCATTCCAGCTCCATCTGCAATTCTGTCGCTTCTTTGCATCTGCCTCTGGCTTAGAAGCATTCCACTCCATATCTGACTTAGGAAAAACAAAATGAAGCTGCCACTAAATCTAGAAGAGAAAGGAAAAATAAAAAGAGGACAGAGAGGGAAGGATCTCATGGCAAAAGTATGAGAGCAATATTTTCTCACTGAAAATCTCCTACGTGTTTGTGAATATCCTATTAGAAAGAAAATTGCTCTCTCTGAGGATGGTGGAACTCACATTCTTTGTGCACCATTTTTTTAAAGAGAAAACTCTTACTTAGTCCTACTTATACTGGATATTGAACATAATAGATTCCCAGTAAAAATTAAGAGCAGGAAAATGAGCAACTACTCTTTTGCAGACAATTCCCTTCCTTTCTTTTCCTCAAGACAAATCTGAAAGCTAATTTATGCAACACTATTTCAGATTCAATACTTTAACATCACAAATACATGCCCAAGTCAGCTTCCTCTAAAAGCAGCTACATATGGATATGCATACACATGGGCACTATCTGTACTGTACGCCAGCCAAGATCCACTCTTTGCTCATTGGTTGGGATTTTTAATAATTTGCCACTTTTATAATACAAATCACATGTAATGATATACAACCACTTAAAGAGAAACATTTTAAAATATATCTAGCCTGAGAAATAATGATTTCAATTGATTTTGTCTTCTAGTCCCCTTTCTTGCAGGGTTGATGAACTTTTTTTGGGAAAAAAAACTTTATTAGTGTGACAGGCCATTATAATGATAAAAAAAGTAATTATCTAGCCAAGCAGGCTTTAGCACAGTTTCCCAATCTCTAATTTTGTATAGAGACCTCTTCATTAGTTCACAGCACAAATCTGTGCAGCTTCTTAGAAAAAGAATGGGAGCACCACTCCAGCTACCATGTTTCTTAATTGTGCATAGACCAGTCCTACAAATTGCACACATCTGTCTTTGCAAGTCACTGTAAATTCACACATATATTGCCTGGTGCTAGCAGGGCCTGCACAGCCCTTGTAGGGGCCAGATGGAGCAGCCTGGCAGTGCAGAAGCCAGGCTGCCCACCAGAACAACGTGGATGGCCACCCCAAATTCTGCTCACCTTTCTCTCCTTTTATGTTCTAGGTAAAAAAACCTACATTACAGATTTGCTCAGCTTCCTTTTGTTCTTTAACTCAAGCAGTAGTTCAGCTGAATCCTTGTGAAACCACATGCTCTCTCTGCCATACAGGCTCTCCCAGTCACCCCTGCTCTACAAGTGCCCTGCACGAGTAAAATTTAGAGGGTTACTTTCTGGGCTCTGAAAAAAACATCTTCTCTGAGCCTTGTAGTCATTAAACTGTGCTTTGAAAGAACTTTGCCTACCCCAACTTATTTCCCCAAATCAAAATTCCATAGGGGTAAGGGATGTGGGAGAGAAGGCTATATCTTCCTGTGGATCCCAAACAGCTCTCAAGTGAGCACTGGTCCGTTCTCTCTGAGCCAGCAACTGTAAAAAACCAGAAAACCAGAACCAGTCATCTTAGTTTTCTCTAAAATATGACCTCCCCAAACAATTCGCTTATTGGCTTTTAGGAAGCCATTAGAAAATACAAAATAATAAATTTCTCCCCCTAGCAAACATAGCTGCTGTCCTAATTGCACACACAGGCCCCCACAAGCACACAAACACAGAAGCATAGCTGGGCACCATTTAATTGATATCCGTGCTCCCAATTCCTTCTACTCCTTTCGGGATAGCAATCGCCGTATGCAGCTGCTAAGACAATGAAAATGCTTCTCCAGCTGCAGCATCTGGCTCTTTGGCAGACTCATTTAGTAGTTGTGTTGGCAGCTTTGAATTTGCCTCTGGGTCTATCATATGTTTATAAAGGCAATGGACTGTCAACCTACACTCGTGTGTGCCTGCGTGTCTGTTTGTCTGCGTTTCTCGTCTCTGTTTACAGCTGCTTTTTGGCCGTGTTTGTTCACAGAAAATAAGCATTAAACACAGAGAAAACAAAATTACCCCCTCATCTTTTACCTATGCATACAACTCTACTTCTTCAACTCTTGCCGTCCTCCTTTCAATACACATCCCTTTCATTTGCACCAAAGACAACTCGTTAGACAAATTCTCTGTGTTTTACAAGGAAACTCTGCCTTTATATGTGTGCATGTACAAATCATTTCTTTGTGACTAAGACCCTTAGTGCAGTGATATCATAATAAATGGAAGGGGACATTTTTCATGTTACCATAATAAATGAGGTGTTAAAGGAATATCCTGATACGTGAGCATTTTGTAACTACTGCTTGTTGCTTGGTGGCAGCTGTAAAGCAGGGCTCACTGAATTAGCTATGATGTACTACTCCAGGGTGATGTTAATTATTCTACAGTGGTAAGCATTTTTAAAGTAGCTGCTTCACATTTTCACATGTTTACGTATAACACGCTTGCAAATGCAGGGTTTAAACCACAGGTAAGTATCCCACTTGAAGTAAAGGTTTAAGGGGAACATATTCTAAAATGCTGCAAGACAGGTGAGGTCCAGGTGGAGAACTGAAGTTTGGGATGATCTTGTTATCTTGACTTCATATTTAAAAAAATTAACAGCAAAACTTATTCATGCAAGCACACATTGTACACAAATCATGTCTGCACACAAATATGTACACTAATATATGCACAAGTAGGCTGATACTTTTCTTCCCCATTGAAAAAACCTCAGATGTAAAGTAAAAAATACTTATTTCTCAGGTAAAAATCTCATGAAATAAAAGTGATCTTTCCAAAACTGCAAGGGTGTAAAAGTGGGTACACACTTGCTGGTGTTGCAGTTAGTAAAACTACCTGCAAATTATTTAAATGCACAAACTGTAGCACAGGATGGTCTAAAATGAGTGCTGATGAATTTAGATTTCTTGTTTGTTATCTATATTACAAACAAAATCTCTCAAGACCAACCACACAGAAAAATATACAAGGATTATACTTTTAAAGCAATTTGTAGTAGAAAGCATTTTTCACAATTTTCTTTATTGATGTAGAATACACAGCCTCCTCGCTTCCCTATTTCAAGGCAGTTTTGCCCAGAGAAATTAAATGGAGGATGGGGAGAGTTTACAGGATGATAAATTAGGATTCATCAATTAGTATCTGAGAGTGGCCCCTTCCAGCAAATAATCATTATAAATATGGATGTGAACTCAAAAATCACATTTTAAAAGTGTCATTCTGTATTATTTCAATTTCTTAATACTTTAAATCAGGACAAAGCTCTGTTTCCCCCCGCAGAATCACTTGCAATAATATTCATATGCTCATTTTGATTAAGTTTGTAAACATCCATAGAAATCTTCAGGGATCATGCAGGAATCCCAATGAAAGAAATTTTACATTTTAAAACTTGAGACCTTTTATGCAAATTATTTTGCCTTTGGCCATTTGAGGAAGAAATGAAGGAACTGGAGGATATTACAGTTTTACATAACACTGGTGAGATTGTTGTCATCTTTGATCGCACATCAATTAGTCAAGATCTTGAATGATCATAGGCAAAGAAACCTAAACTCTTCTCCCCAGCTGAACAAAAATGTGTCAAAGATTCTAACTGCATAAATTATTACATTCTATCCTACAGCAATAATAGCCCCTTTAGGTAGACTTTCTGGTCACCTGTATCCTGGGAATAGAATTTTATTATGTTGTGGCTTTGCATATAACAATCTACTTTATGTATATTTTATTCTGTTCTTCTGACCAGTAACACTGACATCAGATTAGTCTGGAAAGGGCAGTGCTGCACTGAAAGGGTGGGCCTGCTGTCAGCTCCTTCTGATGAATAAATGAGTAGAAAGATAAGGAAAAGTCTTTGAGCACACTGCCCACCAAAGATGCTCTCAAATAAAACATAGAAACAAACTTTGTGATAACCTGAAAGCCATTCCATTATTGTGATATTACTCATGTAAGGGTCTGTCCTTCTTCCCTCTGCCTCCTGTTTTTGGAGCAGCAAAATAAAGCCACGTTTATGTTTTTGGGAATGCAACCTTTACACTGTGGGCACAGAAGTAAAATTTCTGCCCAGTGCTGAAGTGGCAATGCCAGCAAAGTTTTCCCCGTTCCCTACAGGTAGCAGGGAAGGGAGGCAGAGCGCCAGGGCCCCATCTGAGCCATGCCCGGCTCCCCGGTCTGCACAAACCCACTCTATCAATCACGGCAGGATAATGCATAGTGGCTGCGCCCGTGACAAGGAATGATGGAGTGCTGAGCACAGGCCCGGCTTCGCCTGTCGCTTTGTGCATTTGTATTTCTCCAGGGCCACTTTGAGAATTTGCAGGAC
>VZTZ01017309.1:0-10506 GCA_013400955.1 Drymodes brunneopygia
GGTTGTGCTGGGCACTATGAAATGCTGGGGAAATACACAATCTCTATTCACAGGTGAAATGTTGGTTCCAGTTTGGTGGGGTGTGCTCCAGTAGTAAGGGAAATCCTCCTTATATATAGAGCAGCTGCTGTTTCTTTACCGGCTTCAAGTAGGAGCTGTTTAGAAACATTCTGGTTATTTGCATCATTACTGTTGACCTGCATGTTTGCTTTGCCCAAGCAAAAGGACGGAAAGGTGCAAAACTCCNCAAGCAAAAGGTAGGAAAGTTGCAAAACTCCCTGCAAAAAGGAGTTTATAGCAGGAATATGAGCTGGAAGATGGCAGTCTGGAGGCAGCAGTGTGAAGTGGCAAGAAAGCCAAAAGCTGCAAGGTGATGTTACCAAAGCTTAGGTCCAGGAGCCACTGGTCTGAATTTAATGTGTCATTTAGATACTTGCTCTTAGTCCCAAGCTGGTGGCTGGTGAATACTTTCTCAGCTGCTTGGTTTAAAATCAGTATCTTCTTTTGTGTAAAATATTCAGAATACAGTAGATAATTTACTTTGTATGGCAGCACTGTTCTTTAAGCCATAAAAAGCTCTTTCAGTCTCAGTTCCACATTAGCTAAGGCAAGAGCAGAAGGAATGCTGCTTTTATCAGAATAGGTTTTATATAAATAGGCTTTTCTGATTTAGAGCCGAGTTTCACCCCCACTTCCACCCCCGATAAAGAAAAATGCTCCTTTAGCATATTGTAGCCAGTCTAGAAAACCCTAATGCCAAAGATTGGTGCATTTTATTGGGCTAATCTCTGTTAATACTGGAGATCCAAACTGGTCCAGTGTATGTCCTTGGAGTCCCTGTTCTACTTGAACTATTTGTTGGCTTCCGTGGTAATGCCCAGTTTGCAGGTGATTAGGGTGCAACCTTCAGTTCCTTTTGACAGCAGTGCTGGCTCAGTGCTGGCAGCACTAGCACTGCTTCTGGAATGCCTCCTTCACTGCTGATAGAACTGCATGGCTGCATGAAGAACTGGAAAATGACTTGGATTTTTAATTTTTTTTCTGCCAGCTTATTTTTATCTCTTAAATTATGTAATTATTCCATAACTTGAGTTTTCTGCTTGGATTCTGTCCCAGACAATTGTTAAGATTCAGTAGCTACAGGGAACATAGAAACGGCCATTTTTCTGTAATATGTGTGCTGTAGCACAGTAAATGGAGAAAAATTCATCAGTCTCTTGTGACTTGGGGGTGGGATGTGGGAGTGTGCCTTATTAGACATCTCCCCAAAGAGTGAAAATTGTATGTAGGTACTCTGAGCTATCTATAGTGAGCAGCACTTGGAGCTATTGCTTTCTGTGGACATGCTGAGTCATTTCAGAGAGAAATGCTTCTAAAATGCTGAACAATAGGCATCCAGGTCTCTGGTGTCCTATGGACCTTTTGACTGATTTTCAAATGTAATCTGAAAACACATATTCCTCTCCTGTTTGTATTTAAATTATTGTTCTGCACCTTCCTTCTCTGGGCACAGAATAAGGTACTCTGCTTCCTCAGAATTTTCTTAATGGCTTCCCATGTAATCCTGCTTAGGGACACTCACTTTTGTTGTCTTCTGAGATGGGTATGTGAAAACCAGGCTGTTTTGCAGTGACTGGTTAATAAGCTCCATGCAGCACTTCATCCCACTTTGGGAAGCTATCACAGCAAAGATGCTGGTCTGCAAGGCTACTCAGCTGCCTGTGGTCCAGCCATCACAGGGGGTTAGAGCGTTCCATACATGAATGTTGCTTTTTAACATCTGGTTTTCCAGATCATGTCATGAGGCAGAACCATGAGCTTACTGAATTTCCTTTCATGGGGATTTTGTTAGACTCTTAAACCTTGAGTCTCTCCTGTGTTTCAGCTTGTACAGTGACCTACTTGTATCTTTCAGATAAAGAGAATGAGAAAATAAAGCTTGAAGAAGATGAAGCAGCAGCTGCCAGCACTATGGCAGTCTCAGCTTCCCTCATGCCACCCATTTGGGACAAAACTATTCCTTACGATGGCGAGTCTTTCCACCTGGAGTACATGGATCTGGATGAGTTCCTGCTGGAGAATGGAATTCCTTCCAGCCCTACTCACCTGGATTTGAACCAGAATCCACTCTTGCTTGTGGCTGAGCTGGAAGGAAAGGAATCTGCTAGTGCTTCCACTGGTTCTCCTGCATCATCCTCTTCCACTGCAGTTTACCAGCAATCTGAAGCAGCCTCCAGCACAGGTAGATGGAATAATATGGGGCTCTAAGGGACTTCTGTTGTTTTCATATTAAAAGTGCCTCTTTAGATCAAAGAGGAGACATGCTAACCTGTCAGTGTTAGCTGTGGCGGGCTAAACAGTACAAATATGTTCAATGTAGAGCCTTAGTTCATATGTCAGTTCATAAAGATGCTGCATCTCCTTTTCTTCCCCTCTTCCTGTCCTATGAAAGAGTGTCTATCAATGTGCAGTCTGTTTGTCTATCAGTGTGCAGTCTGTTTTGCTTTTGAAATTAGAAGAGCTGAAACAGCAACATAAAGTATTTGCTTTCTTGGTATTGCTAATCTAGTGAGAAGCTGGACATGTTGAGAAAATACTTTCTCAGGTTATTTTACAACAGATTTGATAGCTTGTCACAAGTCATTTGTACTACCTTGGTCTGCTTGGATGAACTTATGTGAGCTTAATGTACCTCAAATAACAACGTTAAATAGAAAAACAATGAAGCAATCTTTTTTGTGGTAGCTTGGGAAATGTGAAAACAGACATTTGGAAAAGGTGTTTTAATGATGCAGTTTGATGTTCTGTGGTGCTTTGAAGTGGGAATGGAGGAAAAAACCCAAAACTGTGCTTAAATGGTACTAGGAAACTTCATTTGTTGTATGGATATCTTCTCTATTAAAGAATGCAGCAGCTCAGTTTGCCCTAGATTTGGAGTTTAAACATGATAGCCATCACAGTACCATTTTATGAGCAAGCTTTACAGAAAGCATTTTGCTCTGGACCTCTTGTGAATCTGTGAGAAAGATAACATGGAACTCCTTCCATAAGTTATAGGGTGTAGCTTTTTTCTAGGTGGTATATGAAAAAATGATTTATTGATCACTACTGCACATTGCACTGACATTTGCAACTCGTGTATATGAAGGTTTGTAAACAGATTAATATGTTTCATGTGAACACTACCAGTGTCAGACAGCCTATTGGGGCATTTGTTTCTATGTGGCAAAGAAGAAGAACACTTGCATTTGTAACAAATCCTCCTTTATTTAGTCATTTGTTTAGAAGTCTACTTGTCTGACCTTTGAAGGTCCCAGGGACCGGGGTCTTTGGGCGGGCTTGTTTCTGTAAGGATTTCTATGGTACAAAACTCAGGCTGATACAAATTTCTCCCTTCTTACTGCTGTTGAAGGTGCTTTTTACGTGTGCAAAGCATGTGACTTTTGCCAAGGGAAGTATTAACTCCTGTCCTGCATCTGTCTACTCATGTCTGTTAGTCTGGCATATGTTTCTAGAGTTATATTACAGACTGGACTGTGAACTCTTTCTCTGTACCAGCAACAGTACAGCACCCACAACACCTCAGGAAAACCCCAACTAATACTATTAAATACTTCTCACGACAGGGCAATAAAGTTGGCTTCTTTGTTGATTCTCTTCATCCTGCTGAATGTATTGTAATTTCTCCTGTTGTTGCCAGAGTCCCCACCACAAAATGAGAGAAATACACCCAGCCCCATTGATCCTGACTGTGTAGAAGTTGAGGTGAATTTTAACCCTGACCCTGCTGATTTAGTGCTGTCCAGTGTGCCTGGTGGTGAGCTCTTCAATCCTCGCAAACACAAGTTTACTGAAGAGGACCTGAAACCACAACCTATGATTAAAAAAGCCAAGAAGGTTTTTGTCCCAGATGAGCAAAAGGTAAAAGATTTATTGCTGCAAACTCTTCTAGGCCTTGATAAAAGTTTCTGACTCTTTGTCCAAACACTTTGACATACAGAGCTAATGCCATTTACCTACGTGATTGGGCAAAAGCACTGCCAAGAATAGAATTGGCAAGCCAACTGCTGTGCTTGCTGTTTTGCAGGTTTTGGTATCATGAGCTAATTACTGGCAAGAAGCAACTGATCATGCTATACACAGAAATTAGAACTACCAAGTCAAATCCTCATCACCTGCACTTTTGAAGGCCATTGTCTATGTTTGCCCAGTATTGTGTCTAATCTGGATTTAAGCAACCCAGACAACAGAACAGGTGGTTTTATGTGAGTTTGCTCCTGAATTGAAACTAAGTAAAAGAATCCTGAATTGAAACTAAGTAAAAGAAGCATTTCAGTTGGACAGTTTCTTAATGCCCAAATATCTTAGTTCTCCTTAGTTCTAGCAATGGTTTATCCTAAAAGAAGATTTGTGTAAAGATGAAATCTTACAGTACTGTGTGGTCTCCATTTTGATGTCAGAGCCCTGCAAACCTATGGAGGAGATTCCTCAATATAGCAGTCAGTGTGAATATGATTATACAATTAAGAGGTGTCTCTGAAACAGTGGTCAGTTTGGCATCTTTTTTTTACTACAGGATGAAAAATACTGGACAAGGCGAAAGAAGAACAATGTGGCAGCCAAGCGTTCCCGTGATGCTCGGAGATTAAAGGAGAATCAGATCACAATTCGGGCAGCCTTTCTTGAGAAAGAAAATACAGCCCTGAGGACGGAGGTTGCAGAGCTGCGCAAGGAAGTGGGCCGATGCAAGAACATTGTTTCTAAATACGAGACCAGATACGGACCCTTGTAAGCACACCCCTTTTCCTTGTTAGGGCTCTTCGTTTTAGCCTCTTAGACCTCTCTGCCTTCTGTGGAGACTCCCAGAAATAAAGTTTATAGAGGCTTTGCCATTTTGCATCTACATTAGGAAAAAACTAACAAAACACAAACAAAGCCCTGTTTCTGTTGGCACAAATTGTTCAGACCCTTTCCTGATCATTGTGTTGTCCAAAATCTTAGTGTCCATATTTACAGCCTTGTTTTTAACACTGATAGAACATTTTCCGATGTCATACAATTGAACAGATTCATCTGTCTGGAGGAATAAATGTGGATCCCTCCAGACTGGACAGGGCTTTTGCTATCTGTTCTAACCTTCATTTTAAGTGGAGAAAGGGTCTAGGATACTCACCTCTCTCTTTTTTTTTTTTTTTAATTTTCAAACTCTTGCTCTTTTCTCCTCTCCATTCCACCTACCCCTCCCAGTAAAAGTGTAAAACATAATTTTAGGATATAAGTAGATGTTGCTGGGCAGCATCATGAAATTGTTTCCTCTCCCATTCAGAGGCACTAGAAAGTACCTGTTGTATAGAACTCTATTCCTGTTGAAGAGGAATAGGGGAACCTTTAGGACAGGAAGACAGGAAAATATTCAATCTCTTGTAAAAACGGAAGTATTGTGAGTTTAATCCATGAGTGTTATGCAGAACGGAGTCAGTGCAGTTTTGACTGCAATACTGCCTAAATGTCTTGATAGGTTCTAATCCTGGATAACTTGCAGAAACCAAGGAGAGAGAACAGTAGTGAATCACGCGCTTTACAAATGTGGACAAGATAATTTGATGTGGGTTCTAGACTGTGTTTTTTTCTACCACCTCTCCTTTTTTTCCTTAGAGGGTCTTCCCTCTTGAACTGCTGATAAAGCAGCATGTTGCACTCAACTGAGAAGTAAGGGAGATTTAGAAAAAGAGGTCTGGCTCATTAGGCTGAACCTTGAGTCCCAGCTGTTAAAAAATGGCCAGCATCTTGTGCTTTGAAAGAAGGGGCTTTTTTAAAGAAGTAAACAAGCCATTGTTATTTTACTGCACCTTACCTGTTGTGCAAGAGATTGAGAAAGAGTTTTGGTCCTTTGCCTCATGAACACACTATGAGATAAGCTACGCTCACTATAAACATGAACAGTTTACCTCACTATCTCCTGTGTAGCAGTATATCTGGTCTCTCCATGCTTGCTGGTTCTATCTCCAGCATGTTTCCTGATATAAAATTACCACACAAGACTTGCCCTCTTGGAAGTAATCCATTCTCAGCACCAAGCACTGCTTCAACAATATATGGTGTTAAAAGAAAAAATATGCTGTGTGTGATGTTGAGACCTTCTACATGACCTACAACTGCAAGAACTAGAAGCTTTACCAGAAGTATATAAGTCCTCTTAACAAGAAAAGCTGTCCTAAGATAGTGGCTGTGTCAGAACTCTTAGGCTATACTTCCTAGGATAATATTTATATTAAGGAGTAAATGTGGGATGATGATGTTGAGGGTAGTTGCAGTTCCTCTATTGAAATCTGAAAATATATTAAAAAAGCATTAGAGTTTATTTTCTATGCTAAAGACTAGATTGTCTTTTAAACATAATGTGGAAATTATGAGTTTAGAGCAATTTTGTGTTGACTTCTTAAGGAAGTGGAGAAGCAGGCTAATCCACTACACTTAATGTATGCTTTGAACTATCCCTTCCCCCTCTATTATGCTCTTAATTTGACTGGAGCGGCTCTTGATGCAGTGTTGGTCTAATTTCTTTCAAACATACTAAAAATTGTCACCCTTTCAGCAGGGGTTTTTCTTTCACAGGGTGGTTTGTGGTGGTAATGGTGGGAAGTATGTTATAAATAAATTGTCACACTTAACACTTTGCTTTGTTTAAAGTGACTTATCTGATTCCGAGTGATGCAACTTTAAAGACTTTTAAAAACAAAGAAACTAAAAAGCACACATGAATCGTCAGTCTTCAGAGTGAGCAGTGAAATCTATGAGGTGTCCCAATACAAACAACTGATGATGACCCTGCCTGCCTCCTTGCCTGCAAGTACCCCATCTGACTACCCAGGGCTGGGCATGATGAAAAGTGCAAAGTCTCCTTAATTCTGTATATGGCTTTCTTATCTGTCTTTCTCACTGTAACTATGAACTACAATAAGCTTACCTACTGGGGTTTTGTCAAGACACTCAAAGTTCATGTCTCAAAGTCTGTTGACAGCCTGTGTGAATAGTGACTCTTTGTTTTGGCACTCGAGTGGAAGAAGAGAGGGAGTTTTAAATGAAAGTGTCTGTATATATAAAGAACTGCTATATTTTAAGACTCTTTTCCCTGCAGTATAATGAATTTTATTTAATACTGCGGCTCACTTCTGGTACAGTGTAGCATATTGTGGAGTACTGTAAGTGCAGACCTAAAGACAGCAGCCTGTAATGTGTGAGACTTCAGTGCAGAAGATTACAGCAGATGTATTGAAATAATCCAGAAAGCACCACAGAGTGCCATACAGAGAGTAATAAACCTCTATCAAATGATCCATGTAATAGTAAACCACTTCGGTCACTTTCCTGCTCCACAGCTACACTGCTGTAACCTGCCTTTTCCTTTATTTCCTTTATGAGGCTCACTTTCTTTTTTGGTATCTTGCTGCAATAGGATCTATTCTTCTGCTAATGACTTAGCAATCATGGAAAAGGTGCTATTCTGAGATGCTGATCCCCGAGTCTTTTGGCAGTCTGAAACTACCAAATGAGTATTAGCTCCAGGAAAATAATGGCTATTAGCTGCCATATTACTATTTTCTGTCTCTTGACTGCAGAATAACTGTGGTGCTGAAGGTGAAACAACCAATGATATCCCACAGTTACAATGGGCAGCTTAAGTGTGAGGACCGTTGTGCTGGTGTGGGAGGGTAGATGAAAGCTTGGACGGATTGTGGAGGTGTTTATTGTGTTTGGAAGTTGGAGGAAGTAGG
Source organism: Drymodes brunneopygia (assembly GCA_013400955.1). Lineage (NCBI taxonomy): Eukaryota > Metazoa > Chordata > Aves > Passeriformes > Petroicidae > Drymodes > Drymodes brunneopygia. The sequence goes on from VZTZ01017309.1 coordinate 7,776, forward strand.
TGGAAGTTCCGTTGTAAGAGTTTCATCAGCATAACAAGAATCTGCTGTTATATTAAGGGAGCTTGAGTGCTAAATCTGTGTGGGAAGAACAAGAGTACTTAGTTTCTAGGAAAGGAGTACAGGGCCATGCTTTTAGCCAAAATGGAGCTTGTAAGACAGGAGTGTGTTCATGCCTGGAGATTGATGAATAGCATACACCTCAAGAAAAATAATTTTGAAAGCTTTCTGAAGCATAAGTGCCAAAATTATGAGGCATGACTAGTTACCAGCATAGCTCACTGCTATCATATTGAGCAATTATTTTGACTTTGTGTTTACCCAAGAGATTCCACCCCTAATTTCAGAGCAGAAATGCAAAAAGAAAAATGTGAGAAGCAGCAGCTAATATTGCAAGCTTAATAGAAAAAAATAAATTCAAAAGCCAAGATTCATAACCAGTGTTTGACAGTATAACCTTTGTAAAGAGCTTATATATTAAATATAGTTTTTGACCTATTTTTTAATGAACAATGTACTGAAGTCGAAAAAGTGTTTTTAACTTTTTGCTGGTTACCAAAGTATACCTATGAGTGTATTATTATAATTTGGGATTATAAAGATCTGAGATAATCTTGGGATACTTTTATCAAATAGATGAATATCTTAGTTCCATGTTGCTGAAATGGCAGCATATATCTCTACCTGTATTGACTGTTGCTGATTTGGACTGCTATTTTCACTATGTGCTGGTTTTTGCTTTATTTTGGTGAGAAGGGCCCAAACCGTGGATAAAAAAATAACAACAAACCAGCAGCAAAACAAACAACNCTAATATTGTAAGCTTAACAGAAAAAAATATATTCAAAAGCCAGGATTCATAACCAGTCTTTGACAGCATAACCTTTCTAAAGAGCTTATATATTAAATATAGTTTTTGACCTATTTTTTAATGAACAATGTACTGAAGTCGAAAAAGTGTTTTTAACTTTTTGCTGGTTACCAAAGTATACCTATGAGTGTATTATTATAATTTGGGATTATAAAGATCTGAGATAATCTTGGGATACTTTTATCAAATAGATGAATATCTTAGTTCCATGTTGCTGAAATGGCAGCATATATCTCTACCTGTATTGACTGTTGCTGATTTGGACTGCTATTTTCACTATGTGCTGGTTTTTGCTTTATTTTGGTGAGAAGGGCCCAAACCGTGGATAAAAAAATAACAACAAACCAGCAGCAAAACAAACAACCCTGACAGCATGTAAATGTAGCAACCTTTTTCATTTATAATTTCTAAATTTTCAGTTGGCCCTGGCTGTTCTTAAATGTCATGCTTCCTGTTTAAATCACAAAGCCAAAGGCTAAACTGGGCAAGGAGTTGCTTCATTTGGATCCTACTGTGCTTAGGAATATCTTTTAAATACTTAAATATTGTGTACAGGATTTGGTTTTGCAGTATGCCATGACATTTTAACAGCAAAATATTCAGTCAGTGAGATTAGCATGTGCAATTCTATTGTTTTATTTCTGTTATCTTAAAAGCTTGCACAATGGAAACTAACAGTGAATGTTCATTAGATCTTTCTTTCAGAGAAGACTGTTAGCAAACATTTGTGCTTCCCTGTAGGACAATGCAGATTTGCACAATCTGTGATTCATGTGTCTACGGGTTGCAAAACTGGAAAATCGCACTTTAGGGTGAGTGTGACTCAACTTCTGTAGCTGGAGAATTATTTGTAGTTGTTAAGAAGCAGTATCTCTAAAGACAGATGAGAAGGTAGTAACTATTTAAAGGAGTACAGATATTGCCAGACAGAAAATACTGTGCAATGCTGTATTCCTTTCTCAGTTTTTGCAGTCTCAGGAAGTTTATTGCTCCAGAGCTCTGTGCTCCTCTCAGAATGATTTGCTATATCATCTTGTTTCTTTGACTAGGATGACAATCCTGTCTGTAAGTGATAACTTGGATATGTTTTCTTAGTGATCATAAGAAGACCAAGATTCTTTTAGCTCAGTTTGAATATTAAAAGTGCTCAATTGAACTGTTAGGATTTGAAGTTCTCTAGCCTTGGAACTTACTTTGTAGAGGCCATAAGTGTGCCTGATGCCAACCTACCCCATTCCAGCCACAAAGGGACCATCTCCAAGGGGAGAGAATAAAGGGCATGTGCACCTTTCAGCATCACTGCAGGGACTGACAGGAAAAAGAGCAGTTTTTGACGTAGCTGTACTTTCATTAGGAAGTGGATTGATACCACATGGCCATTTCATAGTACTAATTTTGAAAATATATAAACTGTGGATGAGATTGGTGGACAATGAGTGTTGTTTTACTCTACAGAAGACACCAGCTATGAATAAATGATGCACAATATTTAATACAGTATTTCTTTCATACATGATGATCTAATCTACATGTGGTGGGTTTGTGTCTAAAAATTCCCAAGAAGCTTAATCTTTTACCTGTTGCCAAGATCTGCCCCCACTGAAGCTAGTAACAAAGATCTCATTAACTCCTGCAGGAAAAAGTCTTTACTTTTATGTGATTATTGTAAAGTTTTAGCAAGTGCTGGAGTCATGGGTGTTTTTGCTTTACTCTGAAGCATTCTGTGCTGGGATCAGGTGGATACATCTCAGATTGCAGGTGTAGTGTTGGTAAACTGGTCCTGATAGTTTTGATATTCAGATAGTCTGAATTCTGCTTCTGGGTTTTTTTTTTGGTTTGGGGTCTTTTTTTGGTTGGTGGTTA
>VZTZ01017313.1:0-44733 GCA_013400955.1 Drymodes brunneopygia
AGAAAATAAAACTGTATAATAAAGCAAAAGGCATTGCAGAAATGGTCTTTTCAAACATATCACACACCAGAAACAATTCAGTGAGAATAGGTGTTGCAGCTGCATCTCCCACATACACATTTGTCATAAGCCATCTCTGTGCTTCAGCTGCAATCACCTGAAGCACTGAGAAAGATTTGTGTCTGACTACAACATGGCACAGTGATGAACTGCAGAGTCTCTGTCTGAAGTGGTTGATGCCACCCAAGACAAGATTCCTCCAAGTGACCAAAACCAGAACAGTATTTTTTATATTCCTGTGCACACAGCACAGTCCCCTAATAAGTAAGCACACAGCACCCCACAGAGGTATGAGCACACCACACTGTTCACCGAACAGAGATTTTAGGAAAAACACGTTTACAATTACATTAAAGGAAAGAAGAATGAAGCCTCCAACTCCATTATCTCAAAACAATAGCTGGAGAAAAAAAATCAGACATTGCCAGTGAGAAATTGAGAGGACACATGCTGAAGGCAAGTTTGAATTCCATATACAGGACAATTTCTCTGGGAACCCAGTCATGTATGAACACTTGCGTGACACAGGGGTCATGGGTACATTTTCACATGCAGGCAGTGATCCAGGTGTTAGGATTTATGCTTTATTCCATTTGGTAGATAAAAAGTGACAGTCAAGAACATCTTAAGACAGTAAAACTTCAATTCGCTCAGTGCTATCCCTTTCCACTGCAGAGCACATCCCTGCTTTTTCACCAGGACATAGCAGGAAAAGAAAGATGGGCATTGTTACTGCAATATCTCAGCCTCTCCAGCTATAAAGAGATCCACCTTCTGCTACCCAAACATTTGGACCATAGACCTCTTAGTACCTCAAGCTCCTTAGGTAGGATATAAAAGGATACTTGCAGCTATCTTACTTCAAATAAACCTATAAACTTACTCAGAGTCATATTTGCTTTCTTAACTTTCCCTGGAAGGAAGTAGCAGCATCTCCTCCTCACAGGGCAATTCCCATCTCCCGCTGTCCACCACCTGAGACAGAGAAGCATTGTTGTGTCTCCACATCACCTCTGTGTTCATGCTGATGTGTGCAGAACAGATGTCTGTCCTGGACACCACACCCAAAACCAAATGTGTAGTTGCATTAGGTAGGAGATGCATTTTTCTGCTTCGCTCCTTTGGGCAGATGTGTAAGCCCTGGGAATAATCTAGCCAAAAGAAATTCAACCAAGCCTTTGCAGGGGTGTGATGATCCATTCCACTTGTGGTTTCTTAGGGTTTTTTTCAACCAAGCATTTTCAATGGGCTGAGGAAAGCAGGTGTGGGAACTGGCAGAGGAACTGAGCTATGTCGGTTGATTACAGAGTATTAAAAAATATATATATTTACTACCATATCAGGTGAACACAAATAGTGCAATCCCAAAGGTTTGAAATAGAAAAAATACATAATAGGTCAAAGCTATCCTATCCCTCTGCTGGTACCAGATTGTTATCTGGAGATTATTTTCCATCTTGGTTTTTCACGGGATAGGTGATTGCTCAGTGCCTCTGAAAATCAAGCCCTACTGTGCTCAGTGATGGGGCCTCAACCACTTCCCTTAGAAGAGATGAGGTAATTGCTCTCAGATATTAATAGGTAAATGCAGCATCCAGAGTTCAAAAGGACTTGATGCATCACACTGCAATTTCAGTCATAACAGTTATAATAGTTTCTAATTCTGATTGTGCACTGCAGCACAGTGAGCACAGAGCAGCCCTGCAGACCAAGAACCTCCAGTTACTCAACCTGCCCTTCAGAAGGACAAGCTGCACAGTCAAGAAGTAACTCCCAAAATTCATCTTTGTAGTTTCTTCTTTTTAGAATTATATTCCACCACTTATATCTCTTTATCTTGGTGATACAAATAAAAAAATACCAACTCCATTTATCAGTAGTTTTGATCCCCTTTCTTCCCTTACTCCCTGGGCATGGATGTCAGAGTTTCAGATCCCTGTGACTCATTTGACCTCCTCACCATCCTGTGAGGACACTCACTTGTAGGAGGGATCTTTCTCAAACTAACACCCTGTGTTACTGACTCCCCAGAAAACTCAGCTCTGTTGCTTGGCAGAGGAAGTTTGCAATACCCCTGGATTGCCACATTTTGTGTTAGGAGAGTTTCATGCCCCAATCTCATAGGTGCCTGGAGATTTGTGCTTTGCTAAACATAGAAAAACAATCTTAAGGCCAGAGAAAAATCATCACAGAAGTAAAACACAAAATGATCTCATTAGCATACAAAACTAAAAGAAAGGTGTTGCTAATTTATATATCTATACACATCCTAGGTTCTCTTACACACACACACACTTTCCCTGTTACTCTCCATGAAGCAGGTGATCACTTGAGGTTTCACAAATTGGCTTACACTGATCTAACTGAAAGAGCTGCTAAAGGGGTAGGAAGTCATCTCCCACTCCTGCTCATCTGACTGCAGGTTTCCAACTCCTCTCTTGAGCTGGGACTAATGATTCTGTGGCCTCACCATATGGAGGTCTAACAAAAAAACTCATCCTTTTTCATTTCAGAATAACTTCCAGATCTGGCAGTGCTGGTACAAACACTGGGCAACAAACAGGCACAGAGAAACAGAACAAGGGAGCCAGAGCTGTCCTTTCAGCAGGCTTTCAAGTCAGTTTGAACAGGCTATGACTATTATCTGCAATCAAGCTCAAGGTGTTTCACATGGTGGCTGAGCTGGGACATACCTTTGTGATAAGGCTCAATTTCCAGCCTTGACTTCCTCCAAGCTGAGAGAAGGCTTGCTGGTGTACACCCTTTTTGGGGTGGGGGATCTGCTTAAAGCCTCTGTGGCCACAGGTCTGCAGTAACTCATAACCTTGATATCCAAACAAAATATCAGTTTTTAATAGCTCTCCCATAGTGTTGCTGGCTTTTACGGTGTGACTTCTTTTTCTGAGACATCAAGAGTCTTTAAAAATGCTGATGACCCTTGGGCGTAGCTGCATGGAGTTATTATCTTGTGAAACCATTTATTTAAGGTGACAGCAAAGCTTATTAGCTGGCTTTGTTCTTAACCTGAGTATAAACAAATGGGTTATCCATGCATAGTGAATTAAATTCTTTCTACACACCAGGAAAAAAAAGATGTTTTAACACCACCACATATTTTTTCATTGTATGTGTGTTTAAAAATTACATTAGATGAAAAGTCTGGGGAAGTAGGAGGGCAAAGTGAGTGTGTGTCTTACAGTGGCAGCAAAGTTAAAAATTGGATTAACTTTATCATCTAACTCTAAAATTTCTGGAAAGTAAATATAACTTTTAGTATCCCTTCACCACCAAACCTATGGGAAAAGTAAAAAGTGTCCATAAGACAAATGTGATTGCATGACAGCTGCTGGGTATGCCATGTGTCCCCATACAGAGTGCCCTTCTCCATGAAATGTCTCCTGGCATGCCAGTGATTTCAGTCTGAACATGCTGAAATGTTTCACTCATGAACTATAAAATACTGAAAAATATTGGTTTGGCATGAATAACTGGTGAATCATCAGCATTTGTAATTGTTTGGGGGTATGGAGGTAGTCTTGGCTTATTTGTATTCTGGTTTCACATGAGAACATCGATATGAAACAGCAGTAATTGAATCTGATAAGCCCTGGTGAGCCTTTCCCCCAGAGAGGAGGTATGATTTAGAGAGAGATATAGGAGTACAGAGGGAATTCTAGAAGGATGCATGGAGAGTTGCAGGTTGCCTCACATCTCAACTCATAGATTTTATATACTCCTAAAAGGAGAGATCATCATCTCAGGCAAAGTTAATTACCTGAGACATTATGATTCTATCTGCTAGGAGCAGGATGAAATTCAAGGTGATCTCCCCTCTTTTTTTTTTTAATTAATTGTCTGTCTATATAAGCTTTCTTTGAAAATACAGGGATCTTGGACAGCATAAGATTCCAGTCTGTGAGTATTTGGTGGTGGATGTTTCTCCTTCTGTCAGTGTTTGGGCACAGGCTTCATGGGATGACTGTGTTGGGAAGCACCATTGTCCACAGGAGGCTGGGCAAGATCAGACCCGTGGTGTGAACCTCCATCCTCTCCAAACCTCAGTGACTCCCTAAGAGAGCCCCTGGTTACAGATTTGGGTTGCACTTTTAAATTTTCCCACCGTGGCAAATTAACAACCTATAAAGACATGAGCTAGAGTCAAAGGGCTGGTTTGGTCTTAGCCCATGGAAGCCGACTCAGAAGAAAAACACTTTACATCCCCTTCCAGGGAAAGAGCAGTTTCCACGGGTGTGGCCAGCGATGTTACAACCACACCACTTGGGAAAAGGGGATGTGAGGAAAAACTGGAGACAGAAACTGACAAATAGAGAGCAAAACTGGCAAGACTCGAAGAAAGGACAGTCCCCTCGCCCAGACCACTTCAGTATCTCCAGTGGGCAGCTTAGCATCCTCATGGCAACATCACCTCCAGGAACTTCAACAGTCCCAGTAATCTTCTGACCTTTCTGAAGCACTCACAGAAACATTTGGGATGTATTCTTAAAAGTCTTCAGCCCCCCTCTGCCTTGGCACATCTGAGAAATGCAGATGAAGGTGCACATTGGCACCAGACCTCAGCACAGAGTGAGTCCTGCAGTGTGCAGAGGCTGCAACATGGATTCAAACACAGCACTTCTCACCCATAGGTTGTCATAGGCCATCCTGTGGCGTTCCCTAGTGAGCTGTGAAGTACAATATTCCCCTTGCCACACAATGTTGAAGGTTGCATTACTGTCCAAGGCTTTCAAGATACAGAGAGGAGCCTTGGAAAGCAATTGTGTCCAGCCTCTCAACATACTCAAGTATAAGAAGGAAGCTTTGACAATATTCGTGCTCTGAAGGTCTCTTCATCACTCCTAGAGAGAGACCTCTGCAAAATTCACAAGATGTGCGACTGATACTGGTATTTATCCCCAACTTCACACCTTTTTCCCAGGGACAGTATAAATGCCAATTAAGGAACCAAAAAACTTAGAAAGAAGAAGCTACAGTTTACCTATTTTCTTTGAAGTACCTGCTACAACAATACAGATCATCCATCTCCTTCCTTCCCCATGTTGAGATTGAATCTTATTGTTGAATTTCAAACCAAGATGAAAGCAAAGAGGTTATCACACCATACTGAATACAGAGGGAAGAAATTCTTCAGCAAAAATAATGCTTCGGTCATTTTTCATAATTAAATTTTTTTAGGTACACAAAATGATGCAGTACACACAGGCATATTGCTATAATTTCTTGTTCTTCTTAAAGTTATAATTAAACTTGTAAACACTAATTTATGTTTAATTTTTGCAACCAACCTCTGATGGAAAGGCTATAAATAGACTGACTTGGATGTTATTAAATTTTTTTGCACATACAGCCTTTGTATTTCCACACAGAACTCTTTGGTGCATTAAGACCTGGTCATCGACTCAGTTTCTTCCTTCTACTTTGTTTCTTCCCCTATTATTTTCTCTAACACTCAGGTGACTGAAGGGGCAAAATATCTGTGGAAAGGGTGGTTGTTGGAGAAAAATTTTGGCTTGCATGAAGTTTAGGACTCGGACTGCATTGAGCAAAGCTTCATCGGCAAGGGAGCAAATACTGAAAATCCAGATAGAAAATCTATCTTTCAAATTATTGTAATTAACCCATTTACAGGAAGCTAAAAGTATTGGTAACTCTTAATCACCTCTTTCCTTGCTAGTACCAGAAGCAACTTACCTGAAGCAATTCTCACTTGTCCTTGATGCAGACATGCACCCAAATTTATATCATGTTAAGATGTAGGCAGACTCTGTTTACAGCACTCCTCTTACTTATTCTCAGTTTACATAAGATTTGCAAACTGAATTTTACCTTGAATTTTTATTTCATGTGGCCTTAGACTGCATCTGAAAGTTGAAGTTTTCCTCAATTTTAAGTGACAACCAATGAAGAGTTTTGGGTTGCTTAGGTTTTATTTTCTTTTGGGGGGGGATTTTTTTTAATAAGTGTGAGCTTATTTGCATGTTTCCAAACAATATTCTCATCTGTATTTGTCTCAAATATTGGCCTCAGCTTGCTTGAAACAAAAGCCCCAACCATTTACCGGTAAATCAGCTGTGTGCTTATTTAAATCTCAGTCTGAACTTGCCTGAAGTCTAGTTCCAACTCCTTTTGAAACCTAGTTTGGGACTCCCAAGTTCTCCAACTGTGATCACCCTTCTGGGACACTGATTTTGCATGCTAACCATGGGGTTTGTACCTGTGTTCAAAATTCAAACCCATTCTCCCATTTATGTAGACATAATATTGGAGTCCCTTTGAAAGTCTGGGTTCAAATATAGGCTGATTCAAAAATATAGGCTGAACACTTCTGGAGCCACCAACCTCCAACACCCATGTGCATAATTTCAAAGGTGGGGAATCACTTGCTTGAAATTATGCATGTTTGCAGATTACAGAGTATGATGTTGTGACTAGTCCTATTGCAGTGAAGCTCCTGATTGGTATTCCAGCCCAACTCCAGACGTGCTGGCACAGCAGCAGGCTCAGCTCCCTGTGCCTGACTCGCTGCTCTGCACCACCTCGTGCTGCCAGCCCGGGACACCCAGCAGGGCAGCACAGGGGCTACACGGTGGCCCCTCGCAGGACACACACTGCTCCCTGGCACCTGGCTGGCGCAGCCACAGCCCCCAGACTGCAAATGCCACAGGAGTCTGACTTGGCTTGCTTTCAATAGGAGGTGTTTTCGCTTTTTTACCTCAAGCTGCAGAGTAAATCCGGAGAGATGTCCCCTTTTTGTAGCCACCACTTAGATGGAAAAATAGCATGATTTCATAGTTTTAGCTGCTTTGATTCAGTAAAGGAAACGCTTGGTGTGAGTAATGGCATCCTTAATCAGCCTAGCCCTTGCACGCACTTCAAAATACCTTGAAGTTAAATCAGTGCTGAAGTAAGGTCTTTGTTAAGTTTAGCAGCCAAACAAGAAAGGCAGTCTAGCTGTGTTGACATAATCCATTATTTCAGTGAGGCCAATGAGACATAAAACAGGTTTGGAAACCCAGTATCTTCACAATAGATTGACTATTCAATATATTAGTAAATTTAAGCTATTGGATTTTGTTGTAGTTACAGGAGTCCTTTCATCAATATTGAAATATTCTTCAGTACTGAAAGAATTCCCATTAGTCACTTCCAATCACAAGACATAAAAAAGGGAAGATAAACATTAATCATGTAATTTCTTTCATGAGTGTTTTATTTGAATTTATATCATATTCACAAAAATAGAAACAGTCTTTAGAACCATTTTGTGAATACATTGTCTCCAAGCTGAGATTTACAATAGCAATAGTGAAATATCTAACTTGGATTTGTTTCCACACGTAGATATTGAAGACGATGCTGTGAGAAGCAAGCAGGAATTATGCAATGTGCTGCAGAAAGAAAGACAAAAATGTAACTAAACATTTTAATGTCTATGTAGTTCAACAGCCTACATACAGTTTCTCAGGATGTTTTCAGAGCAAGTTGCTCTAATTTTGTGCAGAAAATATTGAGAGTGCTCATGCCAACCCTTTGACATTGTGATTTGCATGTAACTGTATAAATACAATATTCTTTCCTATCTAGAGCTTTATACATATGAAAAATTATGGTACAATAAAAATCTATACACATGGTGCTACCAGTTCAGCAGCTGCTAACTTAAAGGATACATCTAAAAATATGATTGCTCAGCCTCTGAAATACAAAATAAAAGAGCAATCAGAAATGCTTTTTGTTTAAATAGCAATTTACATAAAAATTCATCTCTTCATTTTCTCCGTTTGCTTAGGTCTGGTAAAGACTCTCTTTGGTTGGTTGCATATGTCCTTGGCAAGAACTGTAGTTTTAAACAGTCCTTTGTGTTTGTCTTAGGCAAAGGTTAATATATTTGTAAAAGAGAGTAAATGTTGGCTGGCTTCTATTCCAACTTTGTGCTATTGTAATGCTGAATGACAAGTACCTAGTACTCTGCAAAGTCCTGCAGGGTGGAAACAGAAACTTGCATGATTTCCATGTCCTGAAAGATGTGACAGTGGAAGAGCATTTATACTGCACCCCAACGTAAACCACTCTCTCAATTTATGCTTCTAAGTACAATTTTATCTTTCTAAACCTTTAAAAGCAGATTTAGCTGCTGCTCAGCAACCAAGTGGTGACACGCATAGATCACAGGTTCATTTCATCTCCCAAGAAATTTTGTGAGAGAAAGCAAATTCATGAACTATTACAATCCATTACTATAAGATACAAGTTAGCCTGAGATAAGGTACAACTACATTGCGGATTTGTGATGGTACCATTGATCTCAGATTCTCATCCAAGGTGAGGAGGTGGTGTAAAGAACATGGAGCAAAGGGCTACAAAAAACCATCAGGTAGGGGGAAGAAATGGTCTTAGCATAGAGCAAAGTGAAAGTGCTCCTCTTATCTGGTGGCCTGATTCTTGTTATATGAACTACAAAATGATGGTAAAGGAAGTGAAATGTAGCAAATAAAGCTAAAAAAGGAAATTATTGAGTTGCACAAAAGCAAGCAAGGCTAGCACAGACAGTAAAAAAAAAAAAAAGAGAGACTGAGAGAAAAAAATAATTTGAAGTGCACAGGCTTATTATTTGATTTGTAAATAAGATGAACCTCTCTCCACCCAAGTTATGAAAAGTAAAAATTGTCATGTATGGGTAATTGATGGTGACAGCTCTGGCATACACAGTGTAGGAGGTGGTGTTATTGTTTAACATGCCCTACATGTGTAGATAACACGTTAGGCTCTCGTGTTTGCCTACAAATTGTTGCTAAGCACATTTTATACCCTTCATATTGATACATCTGTTGTCTCTTGATTTCATCTCTATTTCCTTTTAAGACAAACAAAAATGGAATATCCTGCATCTTGCTGTATTTCAAGCTAATATGGATTCAAACCCAGGGGGTGCCTGAGGAAATGGATACTGGATGGATTTAATATTCTTAATTTTCCTTTTTTATTTTTTCTTCTTCTTTTTTTTTTTTAATCTTGTGCCTGTCAGTCCCTGTTATTATCTTCCAAATTCCCCATCCCTGAAAAAGTGATTTGAAATTGATCTTGGTTTCACCTCTGTTAACATCATCAAGACAATCCTGTTTCTCAACTCCCACATCTCACGTACTCAATGACCTGGTGAAGTGCTGCCTCCTCTAGTTTTTATTTCCCTACATTTTATTTCCCTACACTGAGCGTATGCTCAGTGCTGGCAGAAAGCATTTGTGAGTTGGAGAAAGGAAAAGCTGCCAATGAACACTCAGTGCCTGTATAGCACTGCTAGAGGTGAACCCAAAATACTGACCTAGATCTGAATGTCCCTAAAATCTCAGTGTCTTTATGCTGATGGGGTTTTTCCTCCCACTAAGAATCCCAAGCAAACTGACAAATACAAGTACAGAACAGAGTTAGACTTAAGAAAAGCAAAGGGAACTAACATTTTACACACAGTTTAGCTTTGCATTTCTCAGAGGTTTTTTGAAAGTATCTGTCCAAATGAGACTTGACCTTCCAGGAGGACCACACAGCTTGAAGTAACTGGGGAGACTGCTTCCTCATGTGATGGGTTTAATAAACATTCTGCTTGCCCACCTCCTCACTGCTTCATATGGCACAGACTTGAAAGCATTAATTACAAGTGCAAGAGGGTGAGAGGGCTATTAACATTCCTACTGGGAAACCAGTGCCTTTTAATAAGTTTGCCGAGTCAGAAAACAATCTTCCTTCAATAGCTTTTGGTCCCCAAAACTGATGCTTTTCCAGCAGTTCACACCAAAGATATTGGTTAACAAAAAATAGCTTTTTTTCCTGGGGTGAGCTGAATGCTCTTTGGAGGTGGAGGTTAGGGAGGACACTGAGTATCAGGTAAGGTCTGGTCCTAAATGTTCGCCTACAAAAGAAGGTCTCAGTGGTGGAGGTAGTATGGGTTCTCCAAATGAATGCTGACATCCACCTTGCAGAGCCACTGTTCTCGTGGCTGGGATAAACCAGCTGAAGAGGAACCCACTGTCTAACTCAAAAAAAGCAGCTGAAAGCCAGCAAAGTATTAAAACACTCAGAAATCAGAGGAGGGAAGGAACAAGTGGTATTGGCCAAGAAAAGCTATAAACCATCTGACTATGGAAGAAGGCTACTTGGCTCAGAGATGCTTTACTGTTTCCTCCACTTATTGTTGCCTTCCAAAGTGGATAATCATACTCCCTAAATGCCCTAGTGTTTAGCTCCTTCCCTTTCTTTACATGATTCATAAATCACATTGTGCCTGTATGATTTAAAAAAAAGAGGAAAACTTCACAAGAAGGGAAAAATAATCATAATTCTATAATGTTAACTTATATCACAGAAAACTGTGTACATTTTTTCCCCATACAGGACATACTTCAAATAAAATAATTTTAACACCAATAATGATAATGTTCTTTCTTCCCGACAGAAGTAGAATTGTTTTTTCACCCCAGTTTGGTACATAAATATAAGAAAATAGTCTTTGAATATTTACATCCATGTGCTTTAAATGTTATTTCTTGATATATTTAATTCTCATTTTCTCTCCAACCACGGGCATTCTTTCCAAATTTATATACTAATCTCCGACCATCCACACGCTCAAGGATTTCTCTTTTGTAATAGTATCTGTTAAAATAAAAACAGAAAAAGATATGAGTTAATTCACCTATGGTCCTAAAAGGCCACTGCCAACTAGGCAATCTCTTAGCCAGCTTAAAACATCTTTATTTTCTCTTGAGATACATATAAAATACCTAAGATCATTATAACTGAATGACAGAGAAGGAAAAATGGATGTTTTCATTTTACTTTATATTAATTAGCTTCTCAGTTTGAATTTTACTGTGTTTCAGGTCAAAGCATATTGCTAGATTTATCACACACTCTATGAGATTTCATGGTTTGTTTTTTTTCCAGATAAGGCAGGGTCTGAAAAGCAGACGAGGAAAGAACCTCAGCATCCTTTTAAAAATACACTTTGAAGTTTCAGAGATTACGGAAAAATTCTCACAATGTTAAATCAAAGAGGAAAGAAAATCCTAACACCTATTTTAAGACAATGAATGTGGGGTATGCCTAGTTTCTGAATGTTGCTGGAAATAACAAGGTCTCCAGCCATTACTGGGCCATTTAAACATTCTCAGTTTAGCAGTATGTGAACTTTCAGGCTTCTGCAACCACATTCCCTTCCTACATTGGTTGTTTGGATGGAGTGAAACAGAATTCATACATATAAACAATTATTTGTGCTATATATATTATGTATTATACAGAAACAGGAGAAGAAAAGACAAAGAAGAACATAATGATACAATCTCAAAATTTGCATGAGATACTGTCAAAGAAAGCAACTGGGGCTGTTGAAAAATCATTTTTAAAAGTCAAATAAATTCTCCATCCAGTTGGTCTGTGTATGTTCCACAGTCTTCCACATCAACATCCAGCTCACCTCATAGCCCGGCTGAGTTTCTCATAAGTCATGCTGCTGTTGTTTTTCTTCTTTCCCCACAGCTGAGCCACAGCTTCAGATTTTAAAAATCTGAAGACACCTTCTGACCGGTCTTCCCACTTGATTAATCCTGGGTTTTTCTCGGGATTGAGAAGAATATCTCGAATAAATTCCCAAAGATGAGTTCCTCGAGGGTCTGGAAAAGGAAAGAGGGCAGGAAGGAGTGTCTCAAGAGCTCTCTGGGCTATGCTTGCAATTTTCATGTCATTTACAGAGGGTGAATACTCAGGCCACGGTTTCTGGAGCACAAGACCCCCACCTCAGAGATATACAGGTGAAAAACACTGGCAGCCTTTACACTGCAGGTAAGGGTCAGCCTCAGGCAGTCTGAGCCCTGTGGCAGGCAGGCAGGAGCCCCAGCAACCAGGGGAAGCAGAGTCCAAACCACCCACCGCTTCCTTCTGCCTTTGGCACTGTTTCTGCTCTGAAGTGAACATGTTTAAGCCTTCCCCTCATCTCATTTGCCCATTTCTCCTGATCCCCATCTACAGAACGGCACGTAACCAAATATTATTGTGTGGCACTTGAAACAGCTGAGATTATCATGAAGCAGGCACTGAACCTCCATGCATTTAAAAGACAGGCAGAAGGCCACGGGAGGTGAATTGCCATTCTGCATGAATAAGTAAGAAGGTGTAGAGTGGATAGAGGGACAGTGATAACACCAGCCAGCCAAAATTGTATGTAAAAAGGGTACTAAAAAGTTTGACCATGGTGTAGAAAAGACAAAAACAGATCTCCAAGTTTCAACAGGTAGACCTCCCAGTTTAAGCACAAATACGTCTCACAGTTACTATAAAGATGGCACCAGAAAGTCCAGGTCAAAAAAAAATTAAATAAATCCAACAAGTCAGATGAAGTAGTTTACAAATGAAGAATAACAAACACAGTGACAAGGTGAGCCAGAAAGACAGCAGTCCTTTGGTCTGACTTCAAAAGCATGCAATCAGACCAAATTAAGAAGGAAACAAGCTAGTCAAAGATGTGAAGGTAACTTGAAAATAGTATACAGTGCAGTAAAAGTAGAAATAGATTTCAGTCAACTAATCCAATATTTTTCTTTATTATTGTAATTGTTTTCTGGACCCAGTAAAATGTAGTGGACCTAGCCTATCTGGATATTAGTAATTTATGGTCATGATACAGAGCAGTTCTGAAGAAACTGGAAATGAAGGGGTTTAGCCCAGACTGCCAATGTGACCTGTTTTATATGCCCAGTCTGTGACTGAGATCTTAGAATCACAGAATATCTCAAATTGGAAAGGACCTATAAAAACATGAAGTCCTACTCCCTGCTCCTCACAGGACATCCAAGAACTAAACCACATGACTAAGAGCATTGCCCAGACACTCCTTGAACTCTGTCAGCTTGGTGCTGTAACCACTTCCCTGGGGAGCCTGTTCCAGTGACTGACCAGCCTCTGGGTGAAGAACCTTCTCTATTGTCCAGTCTAAACTTTCCCTGGCACACCTTCACTCCATTTCCTCATGTCCTATCACTGGTCAGCACCTCCCCCTCCACTGCCCTTCCTGAGGAAGCTGTAGACTGGGATCTATGACCCTTCAGCCTTCTCTTCTCCAAGCTGAACAAGCTGACAGACCTCAGTTCTTCAAAGGTCTTTCTTCAGACCAGTCCTGTCTAATCCTTTCATGAACAACCTTTTTATACACACACACACACACACACCAACCACCCAGATCTCTGTATACAGATATAAAGTTCAGGAGTTCTGTTTGGGCAAAGCAACAGAATGAGAGGAAGAAGAGTCAGGAAGAGACAATCTGGAGGTCACATTGAAACAGGATGAACCCAAATACCACAAAATGCACTGAAAGACCAATATTAAGCTTTCCTATTTTAATCAGGGAATTAGACAGGATGGAAAAGACATATACAGGATATTTTCAGCATTAAAATCTCAGTAAAGTACATTAATGGAGCTATGTACAGAAATCACAATTATGGTAACCTGTCTTCAGAGTCAGGTGGAATAAAAACTAGCAGAAAACATAGGTGAGGGGAGCGGAAAGACTGTCATATTAGGGGATAAGAAGGTGGCAGGACTGAGGGACAGGTGCTTGCTTGTGATGTCGTGTGTGAGAAGTTCTGCAAGGAGATGCTGAGCAGGGTCTGTGGTGTGTGCTGCACCTGGCAGGCACAGGCACGAGCATGACTGTGCCCACACACAGGCCCTCCTGATTTAATCCTGGGTCTTCCTCATCACTCCTTGACTCCACTCCACTAGCCTGTTCAACACAGGGCAGAGGATGCTGGTTTCTGGTTGCTTCCCCATAGGCCCTCACCGATAAAAACAATTTGAAAAGTCTAACAATATTGAGTCCAAAAATGATGTAAACAAGCAGTACTAGACAGTCAGATCCTTCGAGAATTCAATCACAATAATGATTTAACGAGTTTGTGCATTCAAAATGCTTCCTCTTCCCTCCCAAATAGGATCTGATTTTCATTTGTTTCTTTTTCCTTCAATCAACTGACCGACCATTGTAAGCATGGATGTTGACTTACTGTGCTTCTTGGTGTGCGACTTTGGGGTATGATCTTGCGATTTTTTTGTGTCTGAAGAGTCTGCAGAGAAGGAAAATGAAGCCTATTTGTAAATTTGATTAAAGGCTTTCCATTGACTAGCAGGTTGAAAGAAATAAAACCACAAAAAAGAACAAATATCTCTTCTAAAGATAATCACTTTTCGGAAGGTAATCTAAGTGAGGAGGGAGAGTTTTGTTTTCTGTACTATATGTTAATCAGCACACTTCTCAAAGAGACCATTGATGAATAAAAAATGAATGCAGAGGTAAACATTTGGCTTTTGAAACCCAAATTTGATTAACAAATACCTCACCTCATGTTCTGTGTGAGAGAGAGAAAAATAGGATGATTACATCTGTAAAAGGAATCCTGAATTGTCCCATTATCTTAGTCTTTGCTGAAGCACGTATCTTTGGGGGTTTATTTGTTTCTGAAGAGATGATCTAATGGGAAATGTATGTGCTGGTACCAATGCACAGAACACCTACCTGACTAAAACATAATGAACTGGCAAAGTGCTGTTGTTTAGGGGGGCAGGGTGGGGGAAAGGGGCTGCGCTGGTAGGAGTTTTTGGCAGCAGGACAAGCATGTATTTTTCTGTGGCTCAGAGCCATTGGAACAAGCCATTTCTCATAAATGATACTTTATCACCAGCAGCCAGCCAGAGGACGAATATGGTTTCTGGCACAAGCATTTCTTCAGAACTGAAAAAAAAGGAGTTCCGCCTGTTCATGACTGTAACCTACCTCGCAGTCTGCACGTTCAACCCTCCCGCCCCCAAACCACTGCAGCCTGGCTCTGCTCTTGTACTTAATGAATAGCTTTCATCTGATTGCTCCAAGTCTCACAAAATCTGTGGGATAGACCTGAGAGGGAGCCCCTTCTGTGTTTGCTTTTCAGCATACCTTGTCCCTGAATCCCATAAAGCAAAGCTTAAGGTCCCACGCATGTTTTCCCAGCTTCTATGAATGCACAATTATAATACTTTTCATGGAAACCAGGCATTTGCATGGGAAAATGACTCACAGGAAATATTTATTTGCATAGAAACTTGTCAGATTTGCACAAGCTACTGCAATAACTGCATGTGAAAAGGTAGATGCAAAGTTATTCACACACTTGCTTTATTCATACATAACTGGAAACATAAACTGAACAAGACCATGGGGATAGGCCTAACCTCTGCTATTCTAAGTCTGATAAATTAATGTCCTTGACCCCCAAGCAGCAAACGTGCTCTGAGTCATTTTGCCTTCCCACTCTCAAGGAGCAGGAACTAGCCTGAACCTCACTCAGCTTGGAGGGAGGTGTGGTGTGGGGAAAGTAAAATGGGCCTTATTTCACTGCCTTTCCTCCGATTATGATTCCTCGTATGTTATTAAAAGCCTGTGGGAACTCCAGGTAAGGACGGCAGGACCCAGCTCTTTATTTGCCCTCATATAAATCCTTCTCATTTTAAAATCCCACAATTTGCTTGCAAATGTTTGTTATGCTCCACTTAGCTGGAGATTTATTCTTGGAAGTTCAGTTGCCTTCTGCCTAGCCAGTGATTTATTCTGGATTTCAGCTGTGTAAATAGCCTCCTGCTCTGCCACAGCTCCTACGTGGAGACTGATTTCAAACATGCCATGTTAGGAGGCTGGGGCCTGACAGATGAAAAGAGTTATGATGCAGTTTCAACAAAGCCATCTTGCAAAACTTTTGACAAAAGGTTACACATTATTTGCATATGATTCAGGAATGAGCCATTTTTTTACGGGATATACAAATTTAGTTTTTACAGGGGGCTGTGCCCTTGGTGTGCCACCCTAGCTCTAGGCTTAAGCAGTCAGCGGATAAACACACTGTGCCAGGATCTGGACAGGTCCCCAGCCCTGTCAGAGAGCCCTGAAATCCTGGTAGCCACCTTGTTCGTGACAGTGGGTGGAGGTGGTGTGGAAAGCAAACAGGGTGTTTGGTTGGGATTTTTCAGGTTTGGTGGTTTTCTTCTGTGCATTAGTTTAAACGGAATGTCACTTGGCAAATGCAGCTCAGGAGGCTGGAGGAGCGGGGGACAGCAGGCACAGGGGCTGGGGCCGCTGCCCACACGCAGAAGCGCAGGGCTGCCCCCGGTGCAAGGCTGCCTCTACAGCAACGTGCTCGCCTTTCTTATCCTCCCAGGACTGCCACTGCTTTCTCCCTCTGCTTAACAGCCTCTTAAGAAGAACCCGCCTTTCCCTCTCCGCTTTTTCGCTCCCCTGCCATCTCTGCTTTACTCTCTTCCCACTGCCTTGCTCTCCCTCCTCCGTCCCGGTGCCAGCCCCCGGGCCGGGGCCCACAGGGCCTTCGACACGTGTGACCAGACTGCGCTTTCACCGGGCACTACAGCAAACGGGTTTGCTCTTTCTCCTGCCCTTTAGCAGGCATGTTTGAACTCTCCCTTATGGAAGGGAATGGGGCTTCAGTGAATACCCCGCTGTCAGCTGGGAGAGGCTGCATGAGGAAGCCCTTGTGCCGGCACGTTTGGGCACAGGGCTTGGTGCCTGCCCTACAGCTTCCCCAGGCCAAGCCGAGCCTGGCCCCAAACCCAGCACCCTACTCAGCATGAATCACGGGCTCACCGGGCAAACACGGCCACTGCTGGGGAGGAATAGGGCACTTGTTTGCCCATACCCTTCTACGCCACAGAAAAGCGTGGTGTAGCTGGAATGTCTTGTCTCTCTGACACTAATGTTTACCCCTTTGACTCAGTCACTTTAAAAGATACGCGGAGATTACAGATTCATTTGATCATCTTTCTCTTGACAGAGAGAAGACAGAAGCATTTCTTTAAAGAAAGCTATTGTAATAATGACAGCTAATAAATCTGTCAGAATCGTCATTGCTTGGTTTAAAATTACTGGAGGCTCAGATGCAATTCTACAACAGAAGACCACAGAGACTATTACATGTCGGTAGCTCTGGGACAAGTGACAAACAATTAAAAATATAATTACAAGTTTCTTACCAGAAGATTGGTGACTAGGTGTCATCATGGAAATCTGAGCACGACAGAATGTTTTACTGTCCAATAACTCTGGAAATTAAAAAGAAGATGTTCAAACTAATAGCCTCAGACAACAATAAAGCCAGCCATCTCAGAATGCATGAAGTATTGTGATGTTAGTAAGCTACTGTGCTACCATAGCCACTGTCATAAAGATAATTGTCTTCTTTCCAGGACACCATTAATGATGGATCTGAAGGTAAAGGACCAAAAGGAAAATTGGATCACTACAAGATTGTCTTTTAGCACACAGGTAAATATTGAGCACTGAAAGAATTAAAAACGTGGGGAAAGAAAAAAAAAAGCTGTCAAGGAAACCAGGAAGTGAAGGGGCTATGTACAAAATTATTTCCTTTCACTCAAATTATGCATGGAGTTTTGCATATTCAGGCAAGTGTATTCACACAAAGCACTGACTTTTAGAAATAATGTAGTATGCTCTTCCTTTTCCTGACTAGTATATCATTTATGCCTGGCCTTGGAGGAGGTTTCCTATGCCAGATCAACTCTAATTCTACCCAATCCAGTCCTGAATTTTCAGCCCCTGATGATTATGACAGTGCGTTGGAGCCACAGAGATGAAAGTGTTCTCAAATATCTAGTAAAACAGAAGGATGCTTATGATGAGTATTTATTTCTATAATGGTAGAACTCGAAAGTCCTCTCTGAAACACGGCTTCATGTTTAAACACATGGTGAGAAACATCAAAGCCTAATCCTAGATGAAGGGCCATTTTATTCCAGGCACACCAAGTCCCCATCCTTAACCTAAAAACCACCTTCATGATTAATGAGAAATAATTTTTAGTGACCTTCTGGTCATATGGATCAATATAAGCAGAACAGAAGTATTGCCTTTATGACCTGTACACTGGTCTGGAAATTACTTCCTTCATAGTGCATTTTTAAGGTCAGAAGTCTTAAAAATCTCTTTTTCTTTTGAAACCAGGTCAGAAAGGATGAGATATAAGGTTCAAATCCAGGTTAAACCTAATTTTCTTCATGTTCATATAAATTAAATCAAAAACCCCAAAATTAGTTACAGCTAAATCATCATGTTTGGCCAAGTTACCACTTATGACATAGGAATTTAGCAGGCATGCTAACTAATAGCTGCATGTTTGGGCACCCAGAGCTTGCGTTCCTACAATAGCACACACCCTTTGCTTGCTTGGACATCTGATCTGCCTAATGTTGCCTCTGAAAACAGGCCTTACCCAGCCAGAACATGGGGACAGTGTTCACCTTCCCATTTTGACCTTTTTCAGTACCCATGTCTTTGCAGCCGTGATGGTTTACTGGAGTGAGCCGGGCTTCCCCTCAAAACCACCAGCCCTCTCCCTGCTGCCTCACAAGGAGTGACTTTCCCAGCAGCTCTAATCCACAGTTCCTGCTCCCCCACATGCAGAAGCTAAACCCGCTCCCACTGGCCGTGGTTGGCACCACCAGAACCCCACCAGGGCACTCCTGATCCAGCACATCCAGGAGAACCATCCACCAGTTAGTCCCTTCCAAGATGTGCAGCTGAGGTACTTTGCCTTCATCTCTGGTAGAAGGAGGAAATAGTATTATCCCAGGATCTCATAAACCAGGACTTAAAGGATTACTGGAGTTACCTCTATGGAAAGCAGCAAGGCTGCCTCATGCACATCTCCCATACCACACAGGCACGGACCAGGAGCAGACTGCACATTGCAATCCTTGCCTCCTGCAAGGAGAAGGTGGATGGAGTCCCTGGCTGGAGAGGCTGGGCTCCAACAGGTTAGCTGGATAAACAGGCTGATAGTATTTGTTGGAGACACCACATGCAACAGATCTGTATTTGTTCTGCCAGCAGATATCAGAACATGGCTCATGGACACACCTACATACAAAGAGGCTGGGACTATTGGGATAGAGAGTGTGTTGATATGGACAGGTGTGATCTGGCAAAGGAACAAGGAAAATAATTGTGCCTGAACAGGACGGTTGAATAAAGTTGAAGTTCTTTTCTCAGTGAAACAAAGCCCTGGGAGGAAAGGGATCTAGCTAGAAACATACTCAGAAAAAGAACTACAACAGGAAAAATGGAGATTTGATTAAACCAAACTACTGCCTAAATTTCAGTTTCATTGAAACATGTGAAGAAATTAAAATGTAACATTTTGTTTCCTCTCCAAGCCAGTTTCTTTTGGAAACCTTCTTGTGTTTCAAACATTAACAGCGCTTCACAACAAAGTATTTTTCTTTCATTTCTTTCTTCCTTTTTTTTTTAACGGAGCATATTGTAAAAAAAGTTGTTTTGAAATCTGCTGAATGAAGCATAGAATTAAGTCCTCTACAAAGCTGCCTCCATTGAGCACCTCAAATTATTTCAACTCTGAACATCAGTGTAGACTGCTGATACTGCAGAGGTCTCCCAGAAGTGGCCACCTTCATGTGGTATTACCTGAAACTTCAGAAGCAGGCACTGACTGATATTTGTATTACTTCTTTAATTCTGCATGATACACTTTCCATTTTATTTCATGACATTTTGATTTGTCTCTCTTGGAAGATGGGTGCCCCCTTTCCAAAAGACAATTTACCCAACTGCTACTCACCTGTTTGCTCTGTCTTCACAATGACATTATGAGGTTGGTACATGTCACTTCCACACTGACCTGCAAGAAAGCAGATTGGCAGATAGGAGGTATGAGAATGAGCACAGAGGAATCAAATGTATTAGCTCCAAGCAGCAAGTTCTACACCTGAGCCAGAGGGCTGATTTCAGAGCAGGAAACCTTCTCTCTCCTCTTGGTCCTTCAGATTTCTGCCTTAAGTCATATCCAAGAAGTTTAGCAATACAGTAAATGAGCTATAAGCAGAATAGCAAACATAGCAAATATAATCTGCGAGGCAGGTTTCTGGGGAATGTAAGTGACTTCTGAAGATCTCAGAATTCAGACCAATGTACATGTGTCTCTCTCTCTAATATCTATTTACCATTCCATTTGAGGTGCTGGAGGTTGCTGTAAAGCAGCTGTCCTGCTGTCCCAGCTGCCTGAGTGAATTCCTGCAGGCTCATGCTACACAGATGTTCCCCATTGATATCAAACTCCTGGAAAGGTATGCAGTTGGCATCCAGTTGGTTGGTATCAAGGAGGTGCTGCAGCCACTCCCAGACTTGAAACTTAGTCCAGTACTGCGGGTGTATTTCATGCCACTGGGTTCCATAGAAGCTACTGGATACTGGAAAAGAAAAACAAAATATTTACTGTCTCTGATAGCATAATAGTCATCAATACTAAGATCTATAGCCAAATTGCATGCCTTGGAAGTCTACAGATCTAGGTGCTTTTCTCAGTCCTTAACACTGGCTCAGTAGCTATTGCTGGAAAAGATATTGTGGGGTTTTGGCCACAGTTTTCCAACTAAAAACTGGGCATTATTTCATTACACACCTCTTGGCTGATTGATTTGCAGGAATTAACTTATTAATGTTGGCTAAATACACCAAAATTCTCTGAGGAAAGATACCTTACAGAAGTACTGTTAAAAAGGGATGTGTGGGAATATGATTTTATTGCATCCAAAAATGATGGAAAAGCCTTGAAAAACTCTCATAAAGCGACATGAAAGCTTTCTTTGAATAAGAACTTAGTAGGGGCTGAATATGAATTGTGGGGATAGAAAAAGGAAGGTTAAAAGCTTAAAGCACTCTCATACTACTCCATGGTAAAAGTCTATCAGTGTGGGCCATGGTTTCGTGAAAGAGTTGGCATTCTGATGGATGCACATTATTGCTTTAGTCACGTAAGGTCATTTCTGAATGTAGTTGTAAATCTCATTTTTAGTTATGGAATCTGACTAATTTTCTTGTTAGAATGTCTGAGTCTTTTCTTGGCAATCTCTTAAATTGCTCTCAGTTGTATGTCATTGCATGACAATAATTTGCATGTGCAAATGGAAGAAATTGTACATGGAATAGGATCCTTATGTAAGATAAGAGCAAAGGCAGGACTGCTTTGGTCTGTCCTCACAGAGTTCAGTGCAATTTATTCCCTGGGAAAGAAGGAAAATGGACTACGCCAGGCAGAGGTGATGGTGAGATAAAATGTTCACAAGTGCATGAAGGGTTTAAGGCTGAGGGAATGAGAGATTACAGGAGGGGAGACTGCCTTGGCCTAGCTCTGCAGTGACCTCACTCCAGGATACGGCACCAGTCTGTTCCCAATCTCCTCTAGGAAAAGATTAACCACACAGCGAGAAATACTGACAACAGTGGATATTGCTAGAGGACCACAAGCACCAGAGTTGGCACATTTTAGGAAATCACCTGAACTCAGGTGCACTCTCTTCAGCTGAGTAACAGGACACAGTTAAAAACAATCCCCACAGTTATTTAGCTTTCTTTATCAATATTAGCCAACAAGGCTTGTGTAAGTAACTTAGGGAGTTTGCAGGACTGTTCATCCTCCTGTTGAAAGATTTGGGGAATGAGTGTGGAAATTATTAAGTCGGGTATGTCAGAGAAAAAAGGTTTGCTGAAGCTGTCAAATATCCCCTGAAAAGGAGGTTGATTTGTATTGTTATCACTTCAGAAGAGTGGTTTCAAAGGCCACTAGAATCCTAATGTTAGCAAAGATACTCCAGTGAGAGGAAGAAGTAGCCTAGGTAAAAGTAAGTGAAATGGTGAATTACTGCACAGGCTGGCCTGAACTTTGAGCTTCCTGTCCCCCTAAAACATAAAGGAATCCTGAGGAGTTTTACCCTGGAAATTGGATATAGACCCCCTCACCATCTCCCTCCATGAAACCCTGCGGAAAAGTGAAACTCAGACAGGACTTTTTTTTCTCTATGACACTGTTATAGACAGACAGGCACATTTACTAATCACATGTTGAAGTATTCAGCATATTTAGAAATTACGCACAAAAAAAGAATAAACATTTCGTTAAGTGGGAACTTTAATTGTAAGATTTGTTGCAGCATTATTTGGATTAGAAGGACTACAGCAGTGAATGTCTGCTTAGATTTTAAGTTTTACCTGTCCATTGAATAATGAAAAGAATTTGAAAATTATGTCAAGCACCTATAGAGATATAGGTATATTTTATACTGAGGGAATATATATGAATACATTTTTATATACACAGAGATATATAATCAGAAAACAGTAAGAAGAAAAAAGAGAAAAAAATCACAAGCTACAAGCTATCTAGTGCTCTAATGCCAGTCTTATTAGAAAGCTATCTAGTAATTTGAGCTGAAAAAGCAAATACAGCAAAGGAGCAAAAAGACTATTCCCTTGGAAAGCCAGAGGGGTGATTAGCATTAAACAGCACTGTTGGTTCAGAGGAAGCACGAGGGGTAAAGGTACAAGAGAAAGAATTCTGGACTGAGAAGAGAGAACTTTTGGAACTTTCAACACCATTAAATTTTAAGAAAGAGAGCCAGTAAGGAAATGAACAATAAACTGGTCCTTTGTGCAAGTTCAGCTTTTTACAAATGAAGTAACAAATGGGAATTTTTCTTACCAGAAGTGAAATTCCAGTACATTACTACTACTGAAAAATAATACATGTACATGCTTAAAGGTGTAGCAGACCCTTTCCCCCGGCCTCCCAAAAAAGAACACGGCTCAGAGCAGTTGAATTCCTCCTACCATTGCATGTGGAATATCCGTCTGTCCAGGAAGGCTGCTGGTGGAGTAGATTGCTGCTGGAATTGATACTCATCCTGCCAGCTCCTTCCAAAATCATGATCTGTAAGTGAATCAAACAGCTTGCTTAGTGAGCGGTGTCTAGTCCAAGTGGTAAATGGCAAAAAAAAAAAATCCACTGAAGGTGAAGCAAGGAGGCCAATTCCATTTGTAGAAGAAGATACAACTGAAATCAAGAACATGTTGACACAACCCCTTTTCCACTGCCACAAAATCTCCTTATGATAAACATTACCATGATTAATTTGCATACGCAAGAAGCAAGTTTCTACAGCTGCCCATCCATAAATGAATAATCTGTAATCATAAAAGAAGCCGAATGAAAAGACAAGGCTCCTGACAGAGCAATACATGAAAACTGCCAAGCTTTGAGAAATGAAATATCAAATAGTTTTACTTTTTTTTCTTCTGCTTTAAAGAGAAATGTGGTTTAAGCATGTTCTTCTTTTTTCTTTTCTTTTTTTTCTTTTTTTTAGGAGAGAGAAATTTTTCAATAATTGCAAATGAAACTGTACAGTCGACTACAAGCCATGCTCAGGAAATCCTTCACACAGAAGGATACACATAATGTTTCAGGGAGGTAGCCTTACCGGGAATATCTTGTCAGCTGACCCAGTTTCTTATCTGATCTGTGTCAGCAGTGTCTATAACACTTCTTGGTAACAAATATCACAGATCATACATTTCAACCCACCAAAAAAATCAGATGGTCAAAGATCTTGTAAATGAGACAGCCATTGTTGTAACAGAATCAATATTTTGGAGTGACACTACCCCTGAGCCAGCAATCCCTCTTTTAAGCAAACTTTCCTTTCCATGTATCTTAGCACCATGACTAGAATTGTCCTTTAATTTTTTATACTTAAAAAATCCCCTACTTGTGATATTATAGAAAAATGTTATGTTTATCCCATGCTTAATCATTCCAATGAAAGTATACAAAATTCCCCAGTGATAGGTATTCTTGATGTTTCATATTATCTTTCATTGGTGTGAAGTTGGAAAGTTTAAAAATATACATTGTAACCAAAGATATTATTGAGGAGATTGGGAAAGTAACTTGTTAAACATTATAAAGGCTTTGGATTGTAATTCTTATATACACCGAGAAAAAAGAAGAAAACCAAACTCCTGTTCAGAAATATTGAAAGCCGTGAAGTCTGTAAAAACAAAACATTAGACATCAGGATGGCATGTACATGCAACTAGACTTCACCCTAGAATTAAAAATATTATGAAATACAAAATGGACTTGTGAAGGGTAAAGTCACTGGTCTTGGCTGTTTATCCACTGAGGCCAGTGAAAAAAACATCCACTGAGAGCACATCTCTACCCCCTACAAGCTCATGCCAGCAACCTTTTTGGTAAAAGAGAAGGGGTCAATGAAACACAGCCTTGGCCTTAAAGGAACAGTCTGAAAATTACCTGGATGGCTGTCATTTAAAATAAATCATGTCACTTAAAACTTACAGGTATCTATTTCTTCATCCCCACCACCCCTCTACCCCATCATGTATTTAGAGAGGGAAAGGGAGAGAGAGGCTGCTGACAACTGCTTTTAAAGCCAAATCCTTAGGAAGTGTAAGGAAGTTTATCACAGGGAATGGTGCTTTACAGTATAAACTGGTTTAGGACTTTTTTTTTCCCTTTGGTAGCTACACGAAATGGCAAAAATCAAATCATGAATGATTTGGCAGTCGCTTTCCATTTTAATTTCAGCCAATCTAGATTCAGTGATTCAGTGACCAGTAGCAAGGAGGATTTCATTTCTCATAGTAGGTATATGGGGTTATAAAATATTAACAATTGAGAGAGATACTTCTTGTCCCATTCTGGCCAAATGAAAGATGACTATCATATCAGTCAGTACATTTAGAAGTTAGAAGACATTTTTTAGCCCTGTGAAAAGGCCAAGTGACTTAGTATTGGGAGTGAGAAGGTGTGAGGAAGCATTTGAATTCAGAATCATGATTATAAAGATGTTCAGCCTATAATGTATATAAATTAAATTTGATGTGTAAGAACTTTGAAGCAATAATGTATGTTTGACAGTCAATACATACACTTCTGAGGTTGTACAGGTTGATGATGTATCAAGTTATTTCTTTAACTTTGGTTTAAATCATTAAAGACAATTAGGTATGAATGAATAAAATATTAATGAAAAAGACCTTATTACAGTATCAAATAGAGGTGAAGTAGAATGGCAGCTATTCTGGGAAAACTATAAAATTTGAGATTTAGGAAAACTTAAATTAGAAACTTAGTTTGCTGAATTCACTTATTTTTAAAAAATTATAATATGCATTTCATAACTTAAATCCATTGATCTGAAGTCACATTTAGAGAAGCTATCTCAGAATTACAAGTACTGTGTTACGTGGTTTTGTATTCTGCAACTTCTGTAGTTTCTGGAATTTTACACAGGTTTCATAACTCATGCAAAAGGCTTGCAAGTACGTCTGGGAAAACATGTGCATATGAACTGAATTTATTTCTGTGTAATTTCGTCCTGAAAACATGGTTAATTTTTTCTTCTTCATAACT
This sequence comes from Drymodes brunneopygia, assembly GCA_013400955.1. Lineage (NCBI taxonomy): Eukaryota > Metazoa > Chordata > Aves > Passeriformes > Petroicidae > Drymodes > Drymodes brunneopygia. The sequence goes on from VZTZ01017313.1 coordinate 25,416, forward strand.
AATCAGGTGAATTTCCAAACCAAAAGATCCTACGATACCTTGATTCGGCAACTGAAGTATGGATAGTTAAATAAACCAAATCATGTGTCTTGCATAGTTTTTCCACCCCAGCAGGAACTAAAACCAATGCACATTAGAGTTATGAAAAGAAGAACTCTGACAGCCTTTTCCCGAGATTTGGATTTTAGTTATTTTCCTTTAAAATGTTCTCTCCCTGTCACAGTCTAGCAGACAGTTGCTCTTCACCGTATCCCTGAACAACATTAATATTATTTTCAAATAATGTCCATGGAACTTGCTTTACAATTTAATCAAACAACACATCCTGGTTTTGAAGGCTAAATAAATTATCTCAACCACAATAACTTAATTAATTTCCAGCGTCACCTGTAGGAACTATTGTGCCTAAGAGGGAGAATTTACAATATGACATTAATCACAGAAAGAGGACTGGATTTAGCTTTAACCCAAACTTCGCCGAAGTTCTGCGTATTACCCAAGGAACGGGTTTTTTGGTGTCTTGAAAATTTTCAGGTCACCTCCTTTATCTTAATGCAAGGGTGTTCCTTATTTGGAAATCATTCTAGCACTTTGTTCAGGAGGATTATAAAGTCCTACTAATAATTTCCACACCCTTGCTTGGAAGCATACAGCATTATGCTCAATAATATTTTCTGTATGAAAACTAAACTGGGATTTTCTTCATGTCATTCTGCATATGCCTTTCTTTGCTAAAAATTAATGGAAGATTTATGCTTATACACGAAAAGATTTTGAGTCAGAATATTGGAAGCAGCGTGTTCCTCATTAGTTCAGGGCAAATGCTCAAATTTCCCTGGTGTACAGACAAACCTGGTTAAAGGGTGTGAAACCTCAAGGGGAAGGACGCATAAGATGTTCAGTTTTCTTTTAATTATATTCCATGTTTCAAAGTGAATTGCGGAACTAATGAAGCCTGGTTTCCTATGAACGTGTATTTTGTGGTTGGATTCTCTAGTGTCTAGTAAGATGTGAGTGCTGATTGAAGTTTTTCCCACGGTTGGGGCATTCATAATATCTCATTGTCTCAAAGCAGTGAGCTCAAGCATCACTCCTTCTTTCAGATCGAGTATTAATGGATTTTCCTTCTGTACTTGGCAGCCAGGTTTCATTAATCCTGTAAAAACTTCCTATCTCTGGGACTTCTACCCCCATATCAAATTTAATTAAAATTGGTGATGTAACTCAAAGATTGTTACAGGCCAAATGTAAATCCAAAACACAGAATTGCCACAAAAGCCTCATTTCCTCTGGAAACCATATTAAAAAGGGAATTCTAGCTGAGCTGAGATTTTGGAAAATATTATAAAAAATCTTGAGATCTGTCCCTCTTCTATGACATGGTGCATTATAAATGAAAGCACAGATGAAATATCATTTGAGTACATAATCACATCTATTTTTATACGCATACACACACACATGTCTTTGTCTGTGCATGGCAGGGGTCTGTACACACATTCCCATTCTGTTCTCCTGAAGAGGTGCCATCTCTGGGATTAGAACACTATGCAAATAACACTTTACTCAACCAGCACAGTTAAATATAGTTGTGTACTGGTGTTCAGCAAAATTCTTTCTAGAGAAAGAATCCTATTAGAAGGGATTAATGCATTTTAAAAGAAAAATTCTTTCACCAACATTCATTACATCAGGTGGTATTCTAAGAGCAAACCCTGAAGGCCTCTCTTAGTCAAAGATCTCACTGGAGTCTGAAGGAGCTTTGGCTGAGCCACAGTCCAGCAACTTGGCAGCAGCAGGAGGTCATTTGCTCTGCTCTTCTTCTCTTGCATGACCACCTGACCACTCTGAGTAAATAGCAGTAGTGGAAAGAGCAAGGAGCCATGGCTTGCCTGTGGGGCAAATCCAGCATTACAGAAAAACATATTTACAAGTCCTTGAACCTTGAACACTGTATACTGCACTCTATGTGAATTATTTTATTGCACTACAGGTGTGCTCTGAAAATAAATTACTCTGATCCCATTTCCACATTCAACCCAATGAATCTTAACATCCATATAAAGAGTTTCTCCTTTCTTTGAACCAGAATCTTTCAAGAACATCTTATATTGAATGACACGAAAATTTCGAACACAGGAAAGGCGAATAAGCGGTACAGAGAAAATTATTGAACCCTAAAGAGGTACAACCAGGGTGATTGTTCTGATATCAACTTTTATAGTTGCTCATGGACACAATTCTGAAGTGAACTAAGGGGGTGTGGAAGGGGAGCCCATAGGGGAAAGGGCCCATAGGGGAAGGGGGCCCCCTTTACCTCCTTCTAGTAAAGCCATGCACACTGCACAAAACACAACGACATCCAGGGCAAAACAAACTGAAAATACTAAGCCATGACTCCACCTGTAAGCTATGCAAAGTCTAAGAGTGACTTCTAGCTGAGACAAGCTCAGTGCAGCTCCTCCTGGCATGTCCAAAAGGGTGGATCTCTTTTGGCATATTTACCTATGGGATTCTTCCCCATTTTTCCCCTTTTACCATCATGGCTGAACTTCAAATGTAGATTTCACCTGGGCCTATTTTCTTTGAAGTGTGTTATGTACACAGTGAAGACACAATCCCTGCTTTTCAAGGCTTGGAGTTTATGGAACAAGTATCTACAGAGTATGTTAAATATTTTACATCATTACTGCACCTTGGATTTCAGTCAAAGACTTACACAGTAATCTAATATAAATAATACCAAGTGATAATTGCAACTGAAGAGCAACAAAATCTGGATTTTTAATTCTTTTCTTGAAAAATCAAGACTACTATGTGGGCAGAGTTTTCAGGATGTCAGAAAGGACATGTACAACACAGTGCGTGGATTTGTTTTACACATACAGTTACTTTGGAAACATAAATGCCTTGTGCTTGCAATGTATATGATCAATTAGCTGCTTTGCATTCCAACCCGCTATTTTACATCTCCAGTGGTGGTAAGGGCAGACACAAACTGAATATTATGAATGTTGAAAGCCTGTTTGCATGTTACTGTGAGCTTTGGGTCTTCTGTTATGGGTTTTTTTATTCCCTTTCATTTCATGTGCATTACTCCCAGGGCTCCAGGGTCCTAGTCTGAGCCAGTGTGTCTACACATACAGCTCTGGCTGACCCAAAGATTGCCCTGTGATCTTTATCTGTCTAATTTGCAAAGGTCTCAGGTTCATCCTTGGTGCCTGTGCCAGACTCCCACATAAGATATCATCCTTGCCATGGCTCACTTTCAGGTGTGACCTTTTCTGCAGTGGGTTAGCAACTCTTCTGGCCACGTATATCCACTTGTAGCTAGCACACACTTCCTTGTTTCCACACCTATAGTGCCTATAGAGCAGAGAAGCCTCAGAAGAAACAACTCATCTGCAGGCTGATTACTCACAGGCATCTGCTTCACAACAAAAAGCTCAACTTTGGACCACTTTGCTATGACCTGCAAGGTACCATTCAGGTGACTAGTCTTTTACTTGACCTGTTTGATGATAACCTCAAGACTCACCACTAAGAGAACTGAAAAACTCTTAGAAAGCTTTGAAGAAAGTTCATATGAAGAAACACTCTGATCACACTCAGTATTTGTTGTAAAACATACCAAGCATTTGATGCATTTCATTTTTAGTCCATCTCATGTGCCTTTGGGCCATAGTAACAAAATCTGTTTATTGAATCACATTATGACTATAAAGTTCAAGGAATAATCTCCAAAATTCGTAGTATTCAGGATTCTGATTTGGGTCTTTGGGGCTAATATTTTTTTCCTACTACACCTCTCTGAAGTGCACGTTTCTATGCTTACGTATTTTGGGAGTATACAGCTGTGGTTCATATGCATAAACACACCTTTGCATGTGCAAAACTTGTGAGCCCTTGGTGAGCTTTCAGAGACTACATTGAGACCTTGATCATTTACTGTTGTGGGCTTTTGGAAAGGAAGACTTTGGTTTATTCTTTTGTTTTCTTTGAACTTTGTACATTAAATGTATACATGAAGGTAAACTGAAAGACCAGAAAAAGGAAGATAAATAGAAAAGGAGCGTTTAACATATACCTACATTATAGATAGGATCATGATAAACAAAATCAAATAAAGCTTGATTGGAATATTTTATTACTAAAGATCTTATTTTCATGATGCACTACAAGGCAACTTTTGTAAGAGATATGTGGTGGTTGTTTAAACATGTTCATATGGATGCTTCAAAATCTTGCATATATATTTTAACTAAAGAGACCCTTGGGTAGAAAAGTTAGGATCAAGATCTGTATCTGAGCTATCCCTCTGCTCCAGGGTTTGGGTTTGGTTCTTATCTCTCTTTTAACGATGTAATTTAAAGACAAAACCATAGTTCAGTTTCCTTTTTGAGAGAGAACAGAGTTCACTTTATGAATGCAAGAAAAAAAAATTACTTGATGATAGTCAAAGTTTCATAGGTTGTTTTTCTCTGACCCCTTTTTTTCCCAATAATCTTCATATGAACTGACTTCAAATTTCAAGGTACTCATTAGTAAAATGAAAATAAAAGGAAGGATTTTAAAAGAGGAGGGGTTTTGTTTGTTTGTTTTTCTAAATCAGAAGCAAACAGAAGGCAGATTGTGAACAGAGAGTCCTCGAGGCATAGATGTGTCTGACAGTGTTAACTACCAAAGGTTTGTACTTCAAATTTTCCCCATTGTCATGTTACTTTAGCAGAGAAAACAGTGAAAGGGAACCTGCCACTGAACAAGGATCTGGTGTTTCAGATCCATGCTTTCCTGTCACATCACAGGAATAGATGTGCATCTTCTTGCTATGCCACTAGTTTTTGAATATGAATAAAATAATATCATCATTTATTTTACTGTCAAAAACCTCATTCTCCTTTTTGCAGAAGTTCTGTGCACAGATCCATATAGTATTAGTGAAATTGCTATCATAGAGCTGAGACAAAAGTGAGTCAAGAAAAAAATGGTATTTCTTGTGATCCATGTTTGGTCTATATTTGCAGTAACTTATTTCGAGAATGTTTGGAACTAGTAGATAGATTCACTAAAATCTGGCCAAAAATAAGTGGGCTATTTTCTTTTTTATTTTTCAGAGTTGGCTTTGACTGGTATATATCAATGCTTTCATTACTGTCTGCACTACCTCAGCAAGTTCATGGTAATTTGGGTCAACCATTTTTTCCTGAATATTTAGAAGTCATTTGCCATAGATTCATCAGGCTAGCCTCAGGGATACAGAGTCTTGGAAACACAATAATGGGAAAAACTGCCTTTGCTCTTTATTCTTCTCTCAGCACTTAATACCACACCTCATGGAACAACTCCACACCTCCTTTCATGTCCTTCCTATCTCTCTGGTACATCCTTCCTCTAACCAGAAGCCAGCTCATCTCCCTAATCTCCTTTTGCTAAACACCTTTCTTTTGCTTACAATACACTAAATATACAAATGGCCAAAAAGCACTCTAGATGGCCCTGTAACTTGTCAAGCCACACGTCTATAATTACGCATGAACCTCATCAGCTAACAAAATATTACCATCATGTTCTAACACCTTCTCCTTTTCCCTTGGCTCTGGTTCCCCAACCACTTCCCTCTACCTTCCACGACAGCTTCTCTTTGCATTGTTTTAAAGACTAACAGCATATTGAGGGAACTGTTTTCCATACTGCTAATATAGCCTGTGTGACTGCTCAGTTGTTAGTGAATAATGACAATAATAACAGTAATAATCGTGTTTGTGTTCATGTTTGGCTCTCATTAGTTGCTGACTTGTTGCTGACATAACAGCCACTCAGATATATGCTGCAGCAGCAGCCAGTATTTCATGTGGAAGTTCACTTTAACCACTATCACCACCAACACTTCTCTTTTGTTATGGGACTAGTCTGGTTTTCAACAGTAACAACCACTAATTTGCCTACTTTAAAAAAAAAAAAAAGCAATTGTGTTTTCCCTTTTTGTAAAATCTGTTTCAGATATTTTGTTTTAATAAAGGGCATCTACCTGGAAACTGCAAAGTTCCTCTTTAGGGCTGGTTTCTGAGTGAGAACCGAACAGAATAAGGAACTTGGGATGGAGACCCAAAACAGAAAAGTGTCTTGGGGAATGTGCAAATTTTCCCATTGCACTACTACTTTTTACAGTAATTGATTCATTCAATAAACAAACCGATTGTGCTTCGTTAAATATGTGAGGGCCACAACACAAATTAACTAGGGCAGAGAAGCTGGAAATTTAACATAAAGAATTTTATGCTAAACTGTGCATCTTTCTGGGGATCCAACCTAGTTGATAGAAGTATTTGTACCATGTCACAACCCACTGCCTGACTAACCACAATACAACCACACTTTTTTTTGCTGATGGGCTGATGGGATAGGAAAAGCATATGTCAAAGAGGAGATGCAGCAGAGGCAATGCAGGGTTCATGGTGAGAAGGGTCATTCTGCAGAGCTGACAGGGAGGGTTTATTTGGCTATTAACTCCTCTACCACATTCCCTACTACCAAGCTGGGACTTGCTGATCCCACCTATGGCATAGCTCCACCCAGGATGCCTGTTTGCCCTGCATTCCTCTCCAGACTACCAATATCCCAAGGTGAGCCTCTGTTTGCAAAGGAAGCTGTCCTCGAGTAGGTGGCTATCACTGAAACAGCCCAGTGGAGCTCACTGACCCTGTTTCAGAAAGCTGCTGTCAGATCATTACTTTTACTACCACTCAGTCTTTCCCGTTCGTGTGTTTTTAGTAAACATTTACTTGTAACCCAGCTGTATCCGTGTGGTTTCTTCGCATTGTATTTGTTGAGAAAAGAGTGAGATTGCAAGACCACTTCCTTGGCATCCCACTCCAGTGGCTGCACAAGCGTTGTCTGCTTTACCACTGGGTGTAGCAGCAGGCTCCCTTCCCCCCTGCTCCCAGGATTGTGAGCCTCCCAGAGCCACATGGCACTGGGACAGTACTTTACATATATGCCACCACCTATTTACACTCACTGCCTTTTATTAAAAGCAACCAGAAAATGGGGGAATGAGGTTTCCGTCCTCTGTAGCCACTTTCTACAGGTAAGTCAAGAAGTTATGGGAAATGATGTCTCCCCACTTCTGTAAAAGCCAAGAACACCTTCCTTGCGTCCCTCCTGCCTGTGGTTAGAGGAGCAACGCTTCCATGGCGTCGCTCCTTCTCACCTGGCACAGCAAGAGCTGCCCATCCTGTTTCCATTGATTTCTCCAGTGGTTGTGTTAAACAATACAATGGAGTATTTATGTGCCAGTGTTAGGAGCAGGTTATTAAGTAAAACCCACTGTAAATAGAGCCGTTAATTCAGTTGCTGGCATGGCTCTCTGTTATCTGCTCAATACCTCCCAGAGGGTATTAGTCTTACCCTTTCGTTTGAGTTGGCAGCAGAGTTATTTTTTTGCACCTGCTGCTCTACTCCGATAACAACACAGGTCAGCTTTGATTTGTTGGAATATAAACAAAAAAAGCAAAGCCAGGCATCTGCCTCAACAGCCGAGGCCGGTTTGACGGTAGAGCTTTTCCCATTGGGTTTTGTACAAATGTGCTCTTTCAATTCTTATGTGAGCTTTCTCCTGTTTCACAAATTGTCCTTTGATACAGAATAACCTAGTGTCAGAAAAGAACTCAATACTATTCTTTTCCATCAATGGAACCAGTCAAAGCAACACTAAGACTAAAGTCAGGAGTATCATGTAAAATACATAAAGAAAAAGCAGCTAAGACATGGTGGTTCAAAAATTACTAGGAAAAAGCAGCAAATTAAGTGTGAACAGTAAAGGAACTTTTTTGAGAGATAAAGAAAACCTGAAAGACTGGGAGGGTTTGCTTTCCCATAAGAACCCACACACACTCCAACTCTTAATGTACTATTTCACAGGAAAAAAATAACATAGAGTCCATGAGAAGTAGGTACTCAGCTGGGAACTGAGCTACTTTTAAGTTCTTCTGAAAATTAAGCCTGTAGGGCTCATCTACTCTAATAGCATCTATGGTGATGGAAGAACTCCTGAAACACTGACAACCACGGAGCAGAGCAGGAAGAGTCTGCACACACAGCAAAGGCAGTAAATAGCACAAAACAGAGAAATGAAGGAAGGAATCAGCATTGCATCCACATTACAAATAGGAAAACTGAGACACTGAGCTGAAATTATTCACTTAAGTCACATAACAAGTCAATGGAGAAGTCAGTCCAACTCATATCTTCCAGCTCAAGCTCCACTGCTATCCATTGCATCACGTCTCTGGGAAATCTTTCAACATGCAGATGAGTTAGGCTGAATGAGGTTTTTTTTTGAGGGCAGAGAGAAGGTATTAAACAAGAGAAAGAATTCTTGAGAAAAAAAAAAAGAGACCTGTTCAGACTGAAAACAAGATTCTTCTATGCATCATGGCTATTATGTGAATAGTAGAGATTTGAATGATAAGTTAGCCAAACAATTAAACCTACACTTGAAGTATTAAATCAAAAAAGCTGCCCTTGACCTATGTATGATCCCAAAAATGAGCTAGAAATTCCTAAGCAGAGCTGGCTGAAATTCAAGATTTCTGTTCTGTGGAACTGTGGCCATTTCTACAGGGGTTTTTCCTTCCTTTTTTTTTTTGTTTGTTTGGGTTTTTCGGTTGGTGGGTTGGGTTTTGTTTGCTTGTGTGGTTTAGGATTTTTTCTGTTATTTGGGTTGGTTTTTTTTATTATTTTCTCTTTTAATCACACTGAAAGAAAAGAATTTTCAAAAGAAAGTTCCCTGGCAATAGGGAATCAACTGACATGTAAAAACGTATATTCAAGTTGTTCAAGGATCAAATGTGCAACTCTGTCTGTTGTGCGGAATTGTTTGTAAAAGACAGAAATGTGAAGCACAAAACTAAGGTACACAGGCAGCAATATCACCCCAGAGCAGCTGCACTGGGAGCAATAAACTCGCCTAACATGGCTGTTATACATATGGCGACCAGGGAACCCTCTGCATAGCCCAACCACGCTAATCCTGAAATGCAGGCAGCCTCAAAACCAAACCAGGATGTGAAGTTTGTGATCCTGTTTGTTCTCTTTCACTGAACACCTTTATTCCTCCATCTTCCTGCTTATTTCTTTTACTTTTTCAAATTTTTCCTTCCTTTTTTCCCTATCTCTTTAATTTTTTGCCTTTTAGTTAGTCACAATGACTGACTGGGACACGTAAGTCTCCTTCAATACATCATAATACTGTAACCAGCAAAACACAAAAATAATACCATCTTCAATTATCTATCTGTGGCACAAGAATGCCAGGTTTTACAGCAACAGCAGAGTTTGTACCTAGTCTCTAGGAAGGAGGCTGGAGGAGTCAGAAATTAGAAAAAAACCCTTGCTCCTTCCAGTTCTTTTTGCTCCCCTGTACTGCTATGAGTCTCAGTCATCAAGGTAACTGGAAGAGACTTCCCCAGCAAAACCAATGGAAATATTTCCAGTCTATTTCAAACAACTATTTTCCCCATAAGTAGATTTATTACCATGGAATTATACCTATTTTAACAATGTTCAGGGAAATGAGTACTCTCAGAGATCCTTATAACAGCTATTTGCAGGTGCTGGGGAATTTTTCTTCTTTTCTTTTTATCTTTAATGATTAAATCTCCATTAGATTTTTAAATATTGAAGATGTGTCATAGCATAAGGAAGGTTGACGCCTTGATCTGCTGCTTATAGTGCAGGGTTTGGGGAAGGGCAACACTGGCCACCACAACTCTCAGACTATGCACATGCTCCCGCAAAAAAAACCTACTGCAGCACAGGGCAAAACCCACAGGTGTGGAAGTGGGAGGCAGCTCAGTCTGGGACTCCTGGCATGAACAGCCCCTCACTTGCCACAAGACAATGCCAGTCACTCACACCTACTGACACAATAGACGTGCCAAATACCAGTGGCTGGGTGTTTTAAAGGATTAAATCAAGGAGCTACGCAGATTATAAAACAGAATTGGTTGAAATCAGGGAAAAAATTTTGAATTCCTGTTCTAAAGTTATGGTAAGAAAGCCTGTGAAGGAGAGAAGGGATTCGCAAGTCTTACGAGGAGCATCTGAGGGAACTGGGATTTTTTAGCCTGGAGAAAAAAAGGCTCAGGGGAGACTTAATCACTCTCCACAACTACCTGTAAGGAGTTTGGGTGTCAGTCTCTTTTCTTAGGTGACAAGTGACAGCATGAGAGAACGTGTTGCTCATGCACCAGGGGACTTTTAATTGAATATTAGGAAACATTTCTTCACCGAAAAGGTTATCAAGCATTGGAACAGGTTGCCCAGGAAAGTGGTAGGGTCTTCACACCTGGAGGTATTTAAAATACATGTAGATACGGCACTTACAGACTTGGTTTAGTGGTAGACTCAGCAGTGCTGAGTTAATGGTTGGACTCAATGATCTTAGAGATCTTTTCCAGCCTAAATGAATCTATAATTCCATGTACTTAGTGGAGGGTGTTTGTTGTGACTGTTGGAATCGGCAACAGGCAGACAAAGAAATTTATGGGATTGACTCTCGTCCAAAAATTTTAAAACATTTAAGATTTTAAAGAAGGAAGGGAAGTTTCTACCTGTTTTTACAAAGTATTACAGCTCCATCATTAAAAATCCTAGAGAGGGTAAGGATGTCTGCAAGTCAGTAAATGTAGAAAAAACTGCATCTATTTAATTTTGTACATTCCAATTTTTATAAGTGTATAAGGATATCTAATTCATCTAACCACCTATTAATTCAGTCTTCTAAGACTTTTTCATCTTCCTCCATCAGGGCAGGTGCCAGGGAATATTAAGAGTCTTTTATGTGAGTACTATGTGAGATCTTACTGCAAAAGAGATGAGAACAACACCCTTGAGTGTGTCAGAATTTGACTCCCTGATAAAGCCCCTCCAATCTATGAGACAATTGCTTAACCAAGCATACTTTGAAAGTGCATCATCAAGATGCAAGCTTTTATATGATTGTGTAATAATAATTACATGTTGCAGTAAAAATCATTAAGAAAGTTTTGGGGTAATCACTATATCATGGACTTAGTCTGATTCCTGACCACAGCATCTTGGGCAGTTTTACACGGGTTCTCTAACTATATAGAAACATAAATTAGTTACCTGCTCACTGCTAAATGAAAGAAAACCTGGAACAGTTTTAAAAAACAAAACCTATTCTTCTTGTGACAGCACTAGTAATTTCAGTAATAGAACATATTTTTACACATAGTTGCTTAATCCTTACAGACTTGTAGGGGCTCAGGAGACCATTCAGGCTACACCTGATTGTGAGTGAGAAAATATCTCAAATGTTTATGTCTGTATCCTTCCCCCATAATAGGCAGGAACTTTTATCCTATGTTTTTGTAGTTCCTTTAGGTAGAATTACTTTCTTTCCACCACCACCAAGCAATTTTCTTTTATTATGCCCATCTCATTGGTCTATAACCAGTGATTACCCAGCTCCAGTTGGGTGCTCTGTCTACTAGTTCTCATACTCTTTCCTATGAAATACATTTCACAAGATCAGCAGAGGAATAGGTAATGATAACCATGTGCAATGTCAGCTTTTGGAAAGGCAGCCTTTGAGGGCTCTTCCTCAGAAGGAGACATGCAAAATGTCTGCTCCACTGGCTGCATGACTCCATGTTTACTCATTCTCACCTGTCTGTAGACCAACAACCAACAAATGCCCCAAGTATTCTAGGCATTTAGTGAGAGATTTGGTGCAAACTGCATCCCCAGTAGAGTTCAAAGGAGCTCTCATTCTAAGACCCCTGATGACTTCCACAAAAACCAAATCAATCCTTACTTTTTTTGTATACCAGCTGTGAGAACAAATCCTTTGCTTAGCCTTTCGATCAGCGGTGTTACTCGTGAGTTTCACTGTTACCAAGTTTACAATGTACCCTTTTCTTGAAAACTTACTGAAATACTTCCTTGGATCATCAGAGACCATAATACATGTAAGTTTCAGAGGGCGCTGAGGCAGGAATAGTGAGAGAGAGATGCAGACATTTGTGGTTAGAGATCTTGAAATGCCCTTGGACACTGGGCTGGCTGAGCAGTTGAAGCCAGAGCGCTGTGCTGAAGATGGTGTTGAACTTCAACAATGCTCACAAGGAACATATTATTAGGAAGAAAATTCCATGAGCCTATGGTTGAAATTCAATAGTAGTGAAGCTGTGAGATGGGACTTTACTTCATTAAACATCACAAACTACGCTAGCTACAAAAATAGTGTTTCTGTTCATTTCCTTGTGTACAGCAAAGCCTTTACATTTTGTTCTACCACATCCTAATACTGTGTGTCATTAATAATGACAAACGACAATTAAGTTTGTGGCCGTTTTCTTTTTATGTGCTGCTTGTTGCAGGAATGCCTATACCTCAGCAAGAATACCTACTTTACAACTGTAGGAAGGCTGATGAGAAAGAGAGCCCTGTAAGACCATAGAAAATCCTACAAAGGGTGGGCACATAGCCCTCAGACTAAGAAGGGGTCATTCATCTCTATCTGTATCTTGATCTCAGCACACTGATGAATTTCTAAGCCAGACAGGTCTGTCCTGGAGCACCCACTTTTCACCCTGTCTCTTCATACAGTAGGTCATTGCCCCAGTTCACAGAGATGGTATTCATAGTATTGCAAAAAGAGGTCAGACAATTTTGTGAGGATTGAATCTGAACAAGTTAACAGCAACAGAAAGCATATGACTGTAGACTCCATAGAACAGATCCAGGCTACATTACAGCTAGTGAAAACTTTTCCTGGTTTGGTCCTGACACTAAGTTAAATGTATTTATAAAAAGCGTGGAAAGGACAAAGAAGGAAGGAAAGCTAAGCGCTGATTCTGGAAAGGTGTCATGGATCGTGGGCAGTTTTCTGAGTTCGCTGAGTCAATAGAATTCTTAATTCTTTTCTGAGAGAATTGTACATAAATACACACTTCTTCAGCAGGTGTAGAATTCCATCCTCACAGGGGAGTTTGGTGCAAATTGCTGTGGGACACACAACAGACTAACACGTCGCTCCTGTCCGAACACAGACGCACCTACAGAAATTCTTCTTTTTTCCTCTCTAATCTCTCTCTATCTGTGTTTCTGGATGATTTTTTTCTTTTTTTAGTCTGATCTCTCTCCACTGCAATTTGCTACCCTGCACTTCCCAGACAGAACAAGTACAGATGTTAACAATAAAATTCACTGCAAATGAAAAAAAATTAAGGAAGTTGAGTGGGAGCCAAATGATTTAATTTTTCACTTGTCCAACTGTCCTATTGTCTGTTTCTACTGTTGCTGAAAACCCACAACATCCTGAGAATATCTAAAGTAATAAGAAATTACTATGGCAATACCACAGCATATTCTCTCAGGTGACAAGAGGGTAATAATATCCCATGTTTAACAGATCACATTCTACTACCTGATCTCACCACGACTGGGGTAATATACGGTTGTCACTCTATAGGTTGCTGTGAAGTGCGACCTAACTTGTGCTGGGGCAAGCAAAGAGATATTCTGATCTGATATGAGAGCCTTTAGTATCAGGACTTGGGGAAAATATATATTTCTACCATTCTTATAGGCTTTACTTGGAGTAGAAAAAAAAATAGAAATGCTAAATGCAAGGAAACAACTTTACTAATGATAACCTCGTCTCTGCTTACAGGACCAGTGCTCAAGGGGGAGAAGGGTGTCTGGAGAATGGCGGCTCTAAGAAAGCCTTGGGCACACTTCATAAACCCCTGAACTGGAATTCCCAGTATATTGACTCATAATATCTCTGTTTGGCACTGCTGTTCCTACAGACTTTGATCCATCCTGACATCCAAATTTCACAGCTAATGTTGAAAAATTAGAGGACAGCATAGCAGTGATTAAAGGATGGAAAAGCTTACAGTGAAACAGGTTGAGATCCTTCACTGTACTGTAAGTTTCTCCATGAAAAGAACAGCCTTTGGAGCTCTGACTACCACAATTATCAGAGACTAAAAAAGAACTTGTCCCCAGCTAACTACACAAGGAACAGAAATTTCCTACCCAGGGGAACTTCACAATAACCATCAAAAGACAACAAAATCAGGTGGCTGAATGTTAAAGCAATACCATGTCAGACTGAAAATGAGATAAAATATTTTTAGAAGAATGGTATTTAATTGCTGGGGCACTTAAAAACGCTCTGGGGAATTTCCCATCACTGAACTTCTGGACTTTTTTTCAAGATTGGAAGTTTTCTAAAAGATAAGCTCTACTTGAAGTCATGTAATTATCTCTGAAAAATTCTGGCAAGTCCTATGTTGTTATTGCAACAATCACTTGGTTTTGAAAATTGTAAGGGGCAGGAATTAAACTGTCATTGTGATATTTATAAGTGAAACACCTTAATCCTGTTGTTTTTCTAGTTTTAATTGCAGCCATTTTTTTTAGTTTCTGCATTTGCATTAAATATAAAACTGCTATATTTTCCAGCTCTGGTATTTTCTATAGTGTAAAACAGATGTCAGAAAACTGGATTAAACTACACCCTGCAAATTTGCTATCAAAGCAAAACTTAAAGGAGCACAGTTTTTTAATTTCACTGAAGTTTTCACAAATTGCAGGAAATAGTGGTGGCAAGTTAGATCTGTTTAACACAGTGCCAAATGAGCCAAGTATAAATAAAATGACTAAATGAAACTGTTATCTCAAGGTACATTTCTGTCATTATGAGCTTGTTTAATTCTAATAATTGTTTGGTTCTAATGACATATATTTATAGGAAAGAAAGGATAGTTGGATGTACTTTAGAAGCAAACATGACATATATTTAGATGAAGTAATCAAAAAGCACATTACTGATATAATTGAATAACTCTATAACAATATACACACAAGTATGTACCTAAAATGTCTCATGGGGTGAAATGCAAACATTTGTCACTAAGTCCATTACACATATTTTACAAAATCAACACAGATTTGGAGCAACTTTTTCTTCACATTCTTTTTTACAACTGCTTAAACAACTGTGTCTATACCTTAAGGGGCCAGTTCTGGTTCTATTAAAATAAAATTACCATTGGAACAGAAACAAATTAAACAAGCAAAGACACTGCGGGCCTCACACTATATTTACCTACCCAGTGCCTGAACTGGGTTCTGTGCAGTGTTTTTGCTTAGACAGAACTAAGATCAGCAGAACCTCCTTCACCACACAAATGCCAAGGAATTGCCTTGAGGCTGAAACCAAGCCAAATTATAAATGCACTTTAGGCTTTTTTTGTTACCAACACAATGTCCATCAACATCCTCATCACTAAAAGGAACTGAAACACGGTCATTGTGGACATTCTGTGACACAAGCACTCTCAACAGCATTGAGAAAATCCACTTTGTCACCCCTTATCTTACTGAACAGATGACAACTCTGTTGACAAAAATAGCATATTTAGGACCCGGAATATTATTAGATGCATCGTAATAGAAAAGATTCTCAAGATCTGGCCCCACTCAAACAGAAACACAACAGAAATACTTTAACAGAAGATACAAGTTCAAACTAGGAAAGCAGAAATCTTTGTTGTAACATTAAAAAGCCTTTTGATTAAATGAGCTCACTTCCCAAAGTGGGAAGGGAAAGGCTTGGTATGGTGGCCAGGAGTCCAGCAGACAATTTCTTTTTTTTCTTTTCTTTTCTTTTCTTTTCTTTTTAGCTATTTTCACTGGTATTATTTTAAAGGAAGTGCATTTAAGAAAAAAATAAATACCCCAAACACCTTACCTCATTTAGCTGCAGATTCTGGAGTGGAAATCCTGAACTGAGGCAATGGGAAAACTGTCTACAGAACAGTAGGTTGGGTAAGCACAGGCTCTAGGTTATGTCAACTAAAGACTCCCAGGAGTGAAGATAAATGGATGTGATACTAATTTTAAAACATTTTGCTGAACACTCAAGCAGCCAATAGGGGAATTCCTTAGGTCACTTCCTGTTCGTTTGATTGGATCTGCAACGACAACAAGCAAGATGAGGTTGTGAGCGTTTGCATAAGGCCAGCTCAGTCCTCGGCATTCAAAGAGAACAGGTCTAACCGGGTTACACGCGTGGCTCCAGAACAAAAGAAAAACCTGATAATGGATGAGAGATTGATTTCTTTGTAGTTGTTTTTTTAAGACCATCCCTTCACTTTTATTTTATTTTTTTTTTAATGGAGGTTATTTCAGGTAGATAGGGAGGTCGTCATTAGAATGGGGAGAAGTGAAAAGCAGGAACGTCCTAAATTAAAATTAGCCTGGAAATAACATCAGGAGATGCAGGGTGTGGAATGACTCTGTGCTGGCAGGGAGGTGGACTGGGTGATGGGCTCAGTCCTTTCTTTTATACATTGAGAATCCTGAGAAATGCATGAAAGGGGAGTTTATTGGTCTTTCAGCTTCTCTGGGTATTTGAGAGTAGGTAAGAAACAAAATGAGGAAAAAAAATCATCAGTGTATGGGTATATGAGGTTGAGTATGAAAGTTTAGCTCTATGCAGGTTACCAGGGCAGAGAATCAGTAGACATGCTCAGTCCAAAGTTTTCCTTGTCCATGTGTGTAACCCCTCCAGCCTGCAACCATGAACCTGAGTGGGAAACTAGGTGCCCAAATGAAAATAGGAAGCCTCATCTGTTTCTCATGATTTCACTAGTCAGAAAAGGCACCAACATGGAAACAGTTAAAAATGCAGTAATGTGGGAAGGTTCTGAGGTTTCATAAATTTGTATGCATAAAATGAGAAATGCTAAATATTATTATTCAGTGACTGTTCAGTGGTCTGTGTGAAGTGAATTTTCTAGTCTTTGCTCATTTTTGGTCCCAAGTCCCATCATAAATCTTACCCTGACGGATGCTGTCAAGAGTTCTCAGTGCTAGATTTACCACGCACAGGGAATGATTTGTCCTTCAATATCCAGAGATACTATTAATTATTAATCAAGGCTCATTGTCAATGTAGGGGAAATATTTCACAAATATTATTTATGCTGAACCTGATTTCAAGATAAATAATGGATCGCAGACTCAAGGAATGTCACCTGTGGTCCTATCATCCACACTAATACCAATTTAAAACTAAGTTACTTTTGTTCACATAGATAAGGTACACCTGTGTACAAGTTTTGCTTGGGAAGATTCAGTCGTTTCTCACCCAGGTTAGGTCAAGTTCCATGGCTTCCATTGATTCTCACCTATCAAAGAAAGTTGTCCTTGAGGAAAAAGGAAGACTGTAAATGCCCATCTCGGAGAGCTTCATTGTCTTGCAGTTACAACACCAAGCTGTCTCGGCCCTGGAGACAGCTAGGCAACTATTTTGACAGGCCTAGCACTTACAAGATTTCTCTAAGTATTCATGTCACTGAGTCCAAGTATTTACATACCAGGTCACGTCTTGGTGTGTATTTATAGCTTTCATCATCAAAATAATGCCTTAGCATAATATCAGCATGAATGATCAGTCCAGAGCAGGAAAAGCTAAGAAGCAAAGAACTAGCAAGCAGTGAAGAGCACTTCCATTCCCAGGAAGGATACCTTTAGCAAGAAACCCAAGTCTTACATTGTGCCACTGAGAAAACATGGGAGATTAAAGAATCATGCTGAAATATATCTCATCTGTGTGCTGCAGAAGCGCCACAGGAGGATGCAAACACTGGATCTCAACATAGACAGGGAAAGCAGAATTTTCCTATTGCTAAAGAGGACATCAGCAAAAGCAGAAGAAAAGTGGTTGCAATGTGGCACTGAGACTGGAATGTCACTTTCTGTTTGAGTGACTGTTGGCCTTTTCTGTTTCAGCTCCTAAGGGCAGAGACAGCTCTGGTTGCTAAGACACAGAATACTTCCAGACAGACAAAAAAGCACATTGTACCAACAAGTCTGGACAGGGTGAAGCTAGCTTGGTCGGCACACCAGCATGCATTATTTATTACTGTGCTATTTTCAAAGGCAGGGTGCCACACAGGGTGGTGGCTCCCTAAATTTACTGCCCTACCTGGTCAACTATGCTGCCCCCATGCTCCCAAGTATGCTTATTGACACTTACATGTGGTTCAGCACAGAGAGGATTACGGGTGGCTTTTGGAGACAGTCAGACCTTTCCCTCTGCATGTCCTTCGTTAGCACTGCAGCCACAAAATTAACATGAATTTGGTCCCCACACAGTTCTTGGTGGCAGAGAACACATTAAAAACTTTATAACTAAGAACTTGGAGGCCACAATCACAGTATGGCAGAAGTGCCAGTGCAGATTCCCAGAATTAATTTAATTATAGCCATCAAGCATCAAGGAAATTACCTAAATCTGTCTAGATTCTTAAATTGGCGTCTCTTACTGTAATGTCTGACATCTGATGAAAACAGAGAACAAATGTATGGTAATTTCTACTTTTTCATTAATATTAATCTCCGCTTCATTTGTTAAATTCCAGTGGAATACCAAAAGGTGGGTATAAAGCTGATATGTAGGTTAGAGGTGCCAAGCAATTTGAGAATACAGAGTATGAGATTCCTGCCTTCATTCTGCTGCAGCAAAATTAGAAGTGATTCATAGACTTTGATGGAAAATAATACACTTTCTGTAAAAACATCACTAAAGAAGCCAGAAGAAATAGGACGGATACTATTTACAAGCTGTGTTCTATGTTATAGGCAAATGCCACCTATTACAAAGGTTGCCCATTACTTAGGCTTGCAAGACCTTGTAATTCTTTCTTCACAGTTTGCTAAATTTTAGCCTTTAACTCTTTGGCTAAATTGAAATTTTCCATCATGGACATTTGCTTTGCAACAAAATTTTGAGTAATTGTCATCCACACTAGTATGTGTTTTTCAGACAAATTAAAAAGGACTAAGGAAAGTGCTGTAATTTGTATTTATAGTAAGAAATATTACTGCCTCTTCTTTGGAAAGCTCAAGTACATTTATGTTTGAAGCACGGATTGATTACAAAAGGCTGTCAAATTGAGAGTGTACTATTCACCATTCCAAATAAAATCCAACCAAAGTTAGCCAGTTTAAGCTTATTGACAAATCACACAATCACAAAATGGACAGGGTTGGAAGGGTTCACAGTGGGTCTTCTGGTCCAGCCTTCAGGGTCAGCCTAGAGCACATGGTACAGGATTGTGGCCAGACAGATCCTGAATATCTCCAGAGAGGGAGACTCTACACCTTCTCTGGGCAATATGTTCCAGTGCTCATACATCCACACCATAAAGACCATAAAGAACATCTTCCTCATGTTCAGGTGGAACTTCTGTGCATCCATTTCTGCCCA
>VZTZ01017318.1:0-71381 GCA_013400955.1 Drymodes brunneopygia
TTTAGTCACCTGAACTAAATGCTTGACTTCTCTAGTGTAAACATTCCTGTGGTCTGATCCTGCAAGCTGTTTGTTAGTGGAATAACATGGACAGCTAAAGACAAAAACAACTACAGTGAGGAAAAAAACAGATTATTTTTCATACAAGATAGTTGTCCTCAGATCTATGTGATGCTATGTTTATTTCCTTTCACTTTAAACTGATAAGTAATGGGCTGCAGATGGAAATGAGAAAGCCTATCATCACCTTACAAGGATTGCAAGGGCTGCCAGCTATTCCATTTGGAGTATCATATTCCCCATAGAAGAATCATTTAACAGAGCACAAATTTTTAAAAAAAGGAGACATTTTCAGGGGTGGTAAATGTCAAAAATTTGCATAAGGTGTAACAACAATACCTAAGGGAGGAACAGAGGAGCAGGGCAGAAATGGTTTATATGTGTGGCTGTAACAGTACTGAAAGATTATATGCACAAATATGATATTGAGGATTGGTGGTGGGGAACCGTCCAAAAGTTTGGAGTGAATTCAAAATGAATCATGGATAGAAATCAACTAATCTGAGAATTCAACTGTAACTTCTTGCAGCTGTTTGTTAATGTTCAAATGATGGAAAGGTAACATCACACATTTCCCTTTTAAATTTAATTTATGTCTGCATTATAAATTCCAGAATAGACAATTCAGGTAGAACATAATCATGTAGCTATTGTATACTTCCCAGGACAAACTGAATCTATTAATTGCACTGCTATAGGGTGGGAGGAAAAGAGAAACTACTCACTTAATTGCTTCAGTTTTGTAACTTGTTTTGCAATTTGACAGTCAAAAAATAATTAGAAAAGGAAATTGTCACAAGCAAATCAACAAAACTTGCTGCCAGATTTAGCCAACTAAGAAAATTAGGTAATAACAAAGGGAGAGGAGGGCCTAATATTCTTTCATTTATCTTTTCTTATGATGAAATAGCATACCTTCAGGAGAGCAGATTGCAGGAACATCAGAGAGAATAACTAATGCTGCTGCTATCAGTCTACTTCCATCTTCTGACAGTAACAGATGTTTTCCAGTTTGAACTGCAGGGCTACAAGTTAATTTAGGGTTGAGCTGGGGAAGCTGTCTGACAAGAATACAAACACATAGCTCCAGTGTTGCAAAGACTAATGATTTCCCAGGCACCAGTCCCCCTGTGTCTTTGCCTTCTCCAAATTCTGGTAATGTTTCCTTTTCTGCAGCACCATCATCAACTGAAAGAAAAAACAAGAAATATGGCAGAAGTCTGCAGGCCGTGACTTGTTTCCAAAAACTTTCCTTCTTAAGACTGAGCACCAAATTATAATCTTGACACATACATATGTGCATGGGTATGTAGTCAAAATTCTACTAGCAAACATCCATCCTTCTGAATAAGCAAACCGTGCAGTGAATGCCAAAAGGCAAAAGGGTGCACAATAGACTTTGACACACAACATCCTGAGACACCAAGGCAATATGATGTCACCTGATACAAGCATTTTGATTCTTGTCCCAGTTTTTTTCCTTTTAGAAAATCAGTGTTCTGAAGTTACAAACTTCAGTTACTCTGAAGTGTGAGTATTGGAACCTGGCTTGTAACAGCTGTGTGTGCTGAGTCTGTCCACTGCCCAACTGCAGCTGACTCCAGCTTTTCACTAGGACTCCTCCCTCCCTGACACCACCCAGCTGCAGTTTCTGCAGTTTTTCTCATCACTTTCTGCCCTCTGTTCAACACCTAAACCACCTGCTATCTATCATACCACCTGAATTTCTTATGTAAGGAACCTGGACTGTCTTATGTAAACTAAAATTAGAATCCAACTGTGAAACACTTCAATTAAAATGCATCTTAGAATTCAGTTTTCCAAGAAAGAATTTCTTTAACCCAGATAATAGGTACTCAAACATCTCACACAGTACTGTACCTTCTGCACTTCTCCGCTTTTCCTTCACGTGTTCCTGAGCTGCAAAAAGAATCAAGCGAACCACTTCAAGGGCAGCAAGCTGAATAACAGGTGATTCTCTGGTCAGTATCAGTCGATGCAAAACATTCAGCAGCTCCACACCCAACTCCTACAGTAAGAAAAACATCTAATATATTTTAATTTTAATGCAGGAGTTTTAGGAACTTGTTAATACTTGTTAAAGCCTTTCACTGTGTTAGACAATTGGGATGGTATAAACCTTAATTTAAAGAAAAAACCCCAGAATTTCAGATTACTACTTCTTTTTAGGATCACTGTTGTGGTGTGTGTGCTTTTTAGGTTTTGCCTTTTTTTCTTTTTTTAGTATCACTGCTTTTGTCCAGTCTTCTTTTATCAACTTTGATTTTTACCACAGAATTAATTCAACTACACCTTGAGAGAGAGTAAGAGAACTCTCTTTTTCAGAGTTTTGTCTCTACCTGGCTCTCACCCTACTCATCTAATTACTCCTTCCTGACAAAGGGTCCTCAAATTCTCTGCTCCTCACCTTACCAGTTCCACATTGTGCTCTTTTTTATCTTCTCCCTCCACAACTTTGGATTTGGGTAAAGCATATAAATTACCTAATACTTAAATGTTGGAGATTCCTAGAAATACAGGAGATTGCAGAGGTATTGTTCAGACTAAAACTATGTCTCAGTTCTGGGGGGCATTTGGTCATTATGCATTACCTGATCACCACCTATTTTAGACCTTGGCCATGGAACATCAAAGAGTGCCTGCAGGGCACGCAAGCAGGCAATAATGTTCTCCATTGCTGCATCTGATCCAGGAGAGCAGAGGAACTCCACACTTATTCCTGAAAGCATCAGAAGAAAAAACCTCATGCGTGATTGAAATTTTAAGAAGCAATTTTTTCCACTACTAGATAACCTCACAGAACACTGAGCAACCACAGAAGTAGCATTTTAAGTGAATTCATCTCCTATTGCGAATATCTTGGGGCAAGAACTCTATTTCCATCAAAACAGTGAAAGAAACTTCAGCTTCTAAACAGTACAAGACCCAATTATAACTGGCTACTAACATAAATAAAACTCCAGCAATTTCTGAATAAAACATGAGGTCCAATGAATAGAGAGGATAATTCATAATGAGTATAGAGCAGAATATTTGCCTAATCACCCTCATTTCTGTAATAGAAGAAAATGATGAAAGTAATAGTAGTTCACAAACTCTAAGGCAGAGGCTTTATCTTCCCATTTTAAAAAAATGCTAAAGATGCCAACTACCACAACAAGATAACCAGCACTAAGTAAATTACATGAAGCCTAAACTTTCAACTCCTAGAGCAGATAAGAGCTATCTTTTTTCTCAGCTTTCAGGACTCCTCAAAATATTGGAGATAACCTTCATATAAACTGCAATCCATATTCTCATCCGAGTTGTACAGCTGTAATTCCAAAACGTGTGATGACTTGGGAAACCAATCAATGTCCACTAAACAACAGCTGTGCAACAGAAAAGTGGTTTTAAATTCTTACAGTTTCTCTGTAAGGAGTGAAAATTAAAATGGTATTTTATTCAAAAGCAGAAAAAACAAGCCAGATGCCCACAGTCAAGTATGTGAAATTTGATGGACTAAGCAGTAGAGGAGGCAGGGAAAATGAGCAGCTTTTAGAGGTCCCACTTTTAACTGAAGGAGGAATGGAGCTCGAAAGTGAGCTGGGTCTCTGCAGAAGCCCTGGGATTCAAAAGAAGACATATGCAACAAAGCCGTAGAAACTCAATCCAAAAAGGGATTACAAAAGAAGGATACAAAAGAGAGACCAAGAGAAAAATATAACCAGAAATACCTAATTGTGTGAATTTAAAGAACTGGGACTGAATTCAACTACCTGGTTAGCTCCTGCAGTAGTGGAGGCCTAGCAGAGCTTTAGGTGAATGTAAGGAAACATTTCTTTACCGTATGGGGGACTGAGCACTGGCACAGGTTGCCCAGAGAGGTCGAGTCTCCATCCACAGGGATATTCAAAAGCTGTCTGGACATGGTCCTGGGCAGCTGGCTTCATGTGACCCTGCTTGAGCAGGAGGTGGACAAGATGACCTCCACAAGTTCCTTCCAACCTATACACTATTGTATGATGTAAAACTGTATTTCAGTGAAACTAATCCATACACTCTGTAACTGCACTGGTACTAACACCATAAAATCCACCCTTGAACTTGCATGTTTATGAGCAGAGCAATAAGCTTTTGTTTAGGGCTTGTTTAGTTCACAGTGGTTTTTGCGTCACATTTGGGAAAATGCCTTACAGTTTTCTCACTAGGACTTAAATTCTTGTGTCTGTGTGTTCTCCAAAAGGATGTGATATTGAATGATGCAGTTAAATTTGAATAATTAAATATTTGTTTGCTAACAGCTTTATCTAGCAAGAATTACATTTTGAGTTACAGCATCTAGGCAGATTATGCACTCACTAACCCAAGATAAGATGAAATCTGTCAGTATTCACATCCTCAGGAGATTTCACCAAAGGCCTGGTAGAAGAATCTTGACACATGGTAGTTGGGGTAACAGGTCTGGAGAGATTTGTAACTCCTTCATCTGGATCAACAACAATGAACCCTGTGCTAGTGAGCCATAATGCTGTAGCATAAAGTATCAGTGCCCAGGAGTTGTAGTAATGAGGTCTGGCATTTTCAATTGTCTCTGCTGTATAAAATGTACCACCTACAAGAAAAGAAATTGGTTTTAAGGCTGTCATTTATTTTCAGCTACTGTATTTTCTCATTCTTAAAATGGGATTGTGTTTTATGTATGACTTGTTATTTTTTTTTAATGTTCAGTATTAAAATTCAGGCCAATGAGGCCACTTCATTTAGATTTATTTGGACAGAATCCAATAGATTACTTATTTCTTCTTTCAACCATAAAATTAGCCAACAAATAAGAATACCAAACCACTCTTCACATTCATGAAACCTCGGTTCTCAAAAGCAGTCCTGATCTTTAAATAGGTCCATAAGTAGGCTTATTCTTTATACAATTTAATCTTACTATGATCTTAACACAAGTCAGTTTGCTTACAAGGGACTTATGAAAATACAACTCATTTGCCTTTTTACCTTCAACAGGTAGCTGTGATGCATATTCTGGAGGCAAAGTTAAGAGAGCAAAATCTCTGGAGGCAAAGTTAAGAGAGCAAAATCCTGAAGTGCAGCAAGCCAGAGCTTGCTCAGTACTCCAAGATCGGCCTGTACCAAGTCCAGAAGTCCACTGGCCGAAAATGTTATATCTCTGTAGCTCTCTTCCGAGGAGTTTGCAATTTTTAAACAGTGCTTGTGGGTATCACTTTGATTTTTCTGCTTTTCAACTGCAACTATGTAAACCTGTTGATATATTTGGATGGAGAGTTACAAATATTAACACTTGGAAAACTACTGTGATCACTAGCATGACTGCCCATTGAACAGGCATGAGATTTCCTAGAATCTATTTCTGCTTCAAGACCAGTAAGCATGAGTGAACAAGCACTTATTCTCTAAACATGATGCAAGAATCCCCAAAAAGTGGAAAACTACTAGAATTTCTACCTGCAATTAAGTACCTTGCTCTTAAAAATTAATATATTATTTGTCCAGTTTCTGCTTCCAACCATCAAACCCTGTTATAGTTACAAGACTGAAGAATTGTCAAATTATACACCTACAATAATGATTCAGAAACAACAGTTAACCCATTCCTAAATCTTTCTTTAACTGAAATGCTATATGGCACTTGAAACTGACTTCTCAAAATTATCTGTTACTTCATGCTAGCAGTAAAAAATGAAGAGTACAGTCTTGCATACTTTGCAAACTTTGGGTGTTACCATCCATAGGTTAATTTCAAAGTTAATTTTCCTAGATACCTCTCTGGTTATCAAAAAGATAGATTTGAGAATATTTCAGACAAACAGCTCTCTGTAGTCTCTCCAAAACGCCCCTGCAGGGAAGTTCAACTATGAAGGACACATTTCGATACAAAGAATCTCAAGTCAGCCTTGTTGAGTACTCGTCTCCTGCAGTTACTATTTCTGCATCTTTTTCATGTTTGCCAGTTCTAGTGGGTTGTCCCAGACCACCAACTAAACACACACTGAGCCCTTGTCTCACACCTCCTACAGCAACAGGATGGGGGAATTCCTTCAATTTCTGTAAACAAGAAATAGGTAAGATTCTAACAGAGAAGGAACTGCCTAGGGCTTCAGTGAAATATTTGTAAATTACAGGTCACAAAAGCTTATAGGAAGCTCTACAGAGTTCGCTTTGAAGAATTCTAGTGATCTTAATTATAGGCTGGAAAAATCTACAGATTTTCAATTCTGACAGTTGAGCCTCATATCTAGTCTGAATTTTATTCTGGCTTCTGACCAGTGAAATCTTGTTATATGCTACTAAAAACCTTTTCTTTGTGTAATGATTTTAAATTGATCACAGTACTTTATCTTTTCCTGAACAGATTAAATAGACCTATCTAATTAAAGCTCTCAGTGTAAGCATGCTTTCAAGACTTTTATTTCCACCTGCTAGCTTGTCTCCAATGGCTTTGCTATTTTGTCAATATTTTGTTCTCAAATATGCACATGAAACATTGGTATATTTTTCCACGAATGTTTACATAAAAATTATCTATTGTCTACCTTCTCCCCCACAGTGCCTTCCTGGTTATACACTGAAATATCATCCAGCTTCATAACATGTTCATATTTAGCTGGTTATCAACCATCAGCATCCAAGGC
Source organism: Drymodes brunneopygia (assembly GCA_013400955.1). Taxonomy (NCBI): domain Eukaryota; kingdom Metazoa; phylum Chordata; class Aves; order Passeriformes; family Petroicidae; genus Drymodes; species Drymodes brunneopygia. Next base: position 6,726 of record VZTZ01017318.1, read on the forward strand.
CATTATCTCTACTTTCTAATATACATCTTTTGGAGGTGGTGTACATGGTTCACATTTTTGACTTTTAAATATTTAACCTTGCATTTACACATATTAAAACAAGTATTCAAATGAGCTGACTTTAATTTAACTAAAGCAGTACTGAACTGACAATATTAATTTAAAATACCTATTTCCAAGATATGAAATGCCAATAGACAATGAGAAAAATGACACCTATTTAAAATGGTACATTGAGTGGGCCATCACCATAACCATTTATAACACACAATTTCAAATGAGTATTGAACTATTAGACTTTATTAAGGAATTCATGTTTTAAAGTATGAGACATTATTCTTAATGTATAGTATAATAAAACCTGTTTAATTAGCAGTGCTTTTGTCAAGTTTACGAAGTTCATGTACTTTTAGAGGCAGCAAAGCAAAGCAATGGGTCAGCACCTGTCGCTCTGTCGGACACGAGACAATCAGGCAGCTCAGGAGGTGAGCCACCAAGGCTGGGCAGAGAGCAAAAAGAGAGCCATCCTCTCTTTATTCTTATATTTATACCTTTTTACAGACAGTTATGGATTGGACAAGGACATTACCACCTCTGAAATTCCATAGGTGAGAAACACAGTCCATCACATTCTCTACCCCAGAAAGAAGAATGAAAAACAACATCCAAAGTACAAAACAGTCCTTGGCCAGTTATAGAAACATGGATTGTTTACACAAAATCTATGAGAACCTTTGCTACCAACTATAAACACAGCACTCTAGAAAAATCAGGGCAACAAGCACCTTCTATTTAAAGAAGCATGTTAGAAATTCCTGAAAATTCTGTCTGAAAGGTTCTAACTCACCTAACAAATATCAAGACAAAAACTGTAGAGCTGTTATACTAACCTCTGCCCAAGCCTTAAGGACAGCTAGTACTTCCATAGTTGAGGTGCTTTCATTATATTGTTGATTTTGTGCTTCTTTTCCAGCCTGCACTTTGAGCAAAGAGGACACAAGCAACTGGTGAACCCTTCAAAGGTCATTAAGATCACTTACTACACCACTTGCTATCCAGGCACTGCATACCTAGTGTTGTGAAACAGAAACAATGAGGAAAGAGAAAAAAAACACCACTGGATACTCTTTTTTCCATCTGTAAAATTGTGAAAACCAGATTTAATTTCTTTTGAGGTACAGTTACTCTCAGACAATAACAAATGTTAAATGACATCACAGTTTGATATACTTAAGCTGTGAAAACCAAAACATTAGTGGGGTGTCACAAAGAATGGCCAAAATATCAACTGCAACAAAGTTTCTCAAAAGACTTTAAAGTGACAAAAATCTTCGAGTTGTCACAATACAGAGACAACATCAGTGACATTATTTTTTGTGCATGGAGGATTTGAGGCTAGAGGATTTATTTCCTTTTTCTTGTGTTGCATATCAAGCAAAAAAGAAGTATTTCAGAGGTTCTATTACCTAAGAGACTTCTGACTTTCAACACTTGCCTGACATGCTTTTGCTGTGACATCAGGAGGAGTTTCGGGAGCAAAGGCAGGCCTAAGTGCTGCTCCAACCTAAAGAGAAGTTATACAATGTTTAATAAATAGTAAACAATTGACTAAAGACTTGCTTTTCATAATCACACTTTGTTACAGTTTTCCTTTATAAAGCATAGCTCCTTTGTCATTTTTTCACAGATTGTTTCAATGAGATTAAAGAGCAAAGAAACAGTTTCAGTCATACTTTTATTGTTTTGCTTACACTGAAGACATCGTTCTCTTTGAGAGGGGTCTTACAGGGTTGACTCTATTTTTTGCACAGTCTAAAACAGAAACAGTAATGTCTTCCTTCCTGAATGCTTGACTTGACGAGGAGCCCACAAAACAAAACGCAATGTTCTGAACTATGAAAGACTTACAAGACACCTAATGAATGACATTTCCTTACTCAGAAAGAATATAGATTTAAGAGAACAAACAACTGAAGCTGGACAAGCTTGGAAAGTGAAAAAAGGGGAGAACACAAATCCCATTTACCTAATAAAGAATACACAAACACAAAGTCACTGGGCTGCAGAGGTTTTACCTACTGTCACTGTTGAAAACCATTTCACTAAAGGCTAATAAAAGATTCCCTAGTGCTTTAGCATGTATTTGAAAACTCAGGTTTAATTTTGATGTACTACACTTTCATCCCAAAGAGCAAGTACTACCATAAAAGCTTGTGAAAATAAGTGAAAAGTATTTAACGGCAATTAATGACAATTTCTTAAGACCCTCTAAAGCTGAGACTTCATTTATGGAATTTCTGAACAAGATTTTAGAAAGTCATTACTTAAGTCCAGAAAATTTTTATCCATCTTTTTCTCAATTACTATGATATTTTTAAGGAAAAAATCAGACAATGTAGGCTTGATTTTTAACAGTTTCACATCTCTTAAATGAAACAGCTGATGAGATCTGTGAACAGTATTAGAAGACATACTCTAAAGGTACTGAGGCTTAAAAGGAAAATTATTAGCTTTACTTGTGACCTGCTTGATGCTTTTGAACAGCAAGGACAGATGGTTAATTTTTTTCCCTTTATAGCTTCAGACTAGACCAAGGCACTTCCTTCCCACAAAGGAGTGCCAACAAAATAGAACTGTAATGGCAAAAGCAAGATCAAATTAGGTTAGGATGTCTTCAGAGTCAAGATCTCACCAATTCTATGAGAGAAAGTGATCTGACCTATTCAGTGCTTGCTAGAAATTGAAGCTCTATATGGCTTAACACAGCTGCCTGTCATATTCAACACAAATGTGGTCTGAAATGCAAAATGACTGGGACATCTTTTCTCTCAAACTAAAGCAAAACTTAACTGAAATGAACCTTATGAGTACAATCCACAGTTCTACCTCCTCTGGTTTATTTATTGGCCAAGATCTCCAAATGTGATGGGCTGCCGTGCACAGGCTACTTATTTCTAAGCAGAGTTTAAAATTACAGTTATTCCTAATATTTATTGCAATACTTGCACACTCTGAAACCAATTCTTTCCAAAAAAACCCCACCAATGATCTATTTTGGTTTTGTTGTGTTCAAGAGGGGAAAATGCTGAAACTTGAAAAACTTTGGAACTAAAAAATCATCTGCCAACTGGAAAGATGATTTCTAAGGAAGTTAGGTTCAAAGAAATTAATAATACTTCAGCCACAAAGCAACTGAAACCCAGCTCTGCACCTACACACTGCAAATGCAAACTTCTTTTAGTAACTGACTGTAACTCTAAACTTTTCTAAGTTATAAGCAATGGTGCTTACATTGGCTTGATATTGCTCCAGGATTACATGACCTGGAAACTCTGGTTCTGGAACAGCTGCAAACTTCCTAACAACGATTTGCAACGTTTGAAGCCCAGAAAGGCGAAGTTGATCACTGTGGTCTGTGGCAGCCATAAAAGCCATACAGACCAAGTCAGCTAAGTGCAATACCAGAAAGTCATCTGAAAGCAGAAGTTAAAAAAAAGAAAATAGTTGTATCAAATTTAAATTCAGACATAACGTGTTTTATAAGACCGTTCTAAACGGTTTCAAAATTTATATTTTACCTTAATATGTACCAAGGACTCACTTCAGGCAGCTTAACACCAATTTTACTTGGCTACCTTAGCTGATCTAGTCTGCTTTCCATTTAAATGTAGAAAAAAGTACTTAGAAGAAAGTATAAATATCTTCATGTATGAGACAGATTCTCTAAAAAAGAGTGTTGAGGAAAACACCTCTAGATAAACATAGAGAGGTACTGAAAAATGGCACTGTATTTCTACTGGTGATTATGCAAATTATGGCAAGGAAAAAAGTGGCATTGTTTTAAGTCATACATCCAGATCCCAAACTGTGATGCTGTAGGCTGGTGCCAGCTATCACTTGTGACTGCCAGTGCTTATACAGAAACAATGCCTTCCTACACACACACCATGGTACTATAACCAGGAAACTGAGTGTAAATGCTGCAGTAAGATGCCATTCTTTTAGCAAATAAAAATTTCTCTACACCTTAATGAATATGGGCTTGATGAATATAGGCTCAATTAAAGGCTTCATTGATTACAAACAACAAATTTATGATGAATTTCATTAAGATGCAAAAGGCTAACACTTACTTTAAGCATACTTTGCATTCTCTGAAATTCTTCCAGTGCTTAATACATACCTCTTGAATCACGTTGTTTCCTTTCCTGAGCCAAAGTTATGTCAAAATGTGCACTGCCTGCATTTTCACACTGGCTTATAATTTTACAAATACACTCTGCAGCAAAAACTCTGGTAGACCATCGTGGATTTCGGAAAGGATGGAACCTGTCATCATTGTCAGACGTTAATACAGACACATCATCCACTTTGGCAGTTTTCTCTTCTTGAGTCGTGTCTATTGATGCTACTGTATTGAAATCTGTATTCAGGACACAGAGGGGAAAAAACCAAACATAATATTCTTTCTTACTGTAACTGAAAACTACAGAAAGAAATCTCTTCAAAGTCTATCTCTAGCCTCAAATTCACGGTGACTCTCTTCAATCTTGGTATCTTAAAGTAAATGATAGAATTCAAGTATAATGAAACTGTCTACACTTGGTTGATATTACTTGCTGGAAGACAAGATCAGTACCATGTAAGTAAATTAAGAACTGCAGTGTAAGAAGCAAAAGAAAAAAAACCTTTTAAAATAAGTGTGATGCATTAGAAGCCAGTACTGTTCTGAATCAAAAAATCTAATCACAAGAAGTTTTCTTCCTGCACTGCAGGTAAAAGAATTTCTTTCACCCCCACCAATATTCAGCACAGTAATTAATTTTGTCTGCTCAAGAGTTTCATTATGATATAATAGGCCTTGATCATTTCTATTACTAATAAGAGAACTGGTCAGAATACTTTTCTTGCAGGTAATTGCACAGGACTCACAAGCTCAAACCTATTCTGTATTTCCATTTCTGATATGGAAATAAGTTAACATTAGAAGTATAAATCAACAAGAATATGAACAGGCAACACATCCTAAGACATTTACAAGAACTTGTTCAATGGGGAAAAGGCAATCAGAAGAGAGAAAGGCATATTCCTCTGAAGGAACTAAGTTAAAGGATCCAATCTTTCAATATGAATGATGATTATACACTTCATAAATGGCAAACATTCAAGAAACTTGAACACAGTGACATAGTGTACTGCTGCAGGCCTTATTTTGATTGTGTTCTCAACTATTAAGACTTACCAGCAGAGGCAGCAAGAACATCTTTACAAAGCTTCAGCCAAAAAGAGAGCTTCTCAACTGCCATTGAAGTAAGCATATGAGTCAGACTCTCTTTGATATCTTGGCACAATCTTGGATCCAATTCTTTGTCCAGCAAGCCCAGTAAAGCCCCCTCCAGGCCTATTTCTCTGATGTTCACATCTGCTAAGAATTAAGTCTGTGAGCTGAGTACTGCACATCACAAAACTGCAGTAACGACAACAGAATCCCCACTGAAGGTTGCACACAGGGTATCTTGTGAAAAAGTACTTACTAGCCCTGAAATATTTTTGAAACAATTATATTTTTCACTTTAACACTATAGCTAACTTATGAATACAAAACAAACTTTGAGCTTTTACAGAAATACAGTAACAACAGGAAGAAAGTTACCCCATCAAAAAATAAGAATCCTACTCTGAATTTCACAGCATTACCATCACCACATTATCTAGATCCTGAAAAAAATTATTTCACTTACCTTATTTCATAAGGATATTCTAAAACAGTGTTTTAACTTGAAATGGAAATTAAAACTATTCTCCAAAAAAGCACAAAACCAGACACATGGAAATAGTTTGTTAAATTAATATGACAAATTTTTATTTGACCAATATTATAAACTTTAAATATCAGCAGTTTTTAAAAATGGCTATAATGTATCTTTTCTGAAAATTTCCACATGAGCTTGAATTGAAAGCTGAAGTGAAATAAATTTGTAACTTTTAAAATAAATTTTTAATTTTTAACCGCTCACTCACAGAAAAGCACATGAGGATGAACTAGTGATCACTTTCAGGCCTTTTAGCAAAAAGTTAACAGCTGCTGGCTAGATAGGGTTAGATTTCCCTGGAACGCCCCTTGCATTTCCTCATTTTCTTCATTTTATCATGATTTGGTACTATACAGACAACTGAGGCAGAAAACATTTTGAGTTTAAGATTTCAAGAGTGTAGCAAAGTTTTCACACCCATAGCGAAGTGTGTTTGAAATTCACACTCAATATGTCAAGCTCTTTGATCTCAAAACTTCAATACATTACCTGGAGCAAAATCTTCTTTGCTCTCTTTCACAAGTGCAACAGCATATTCTGATACTTCAGCAGCTTCTCTTTGCACAAGCTGATGCAAGCAAGCTACCACTGCACGTCTCAGTAATAAGTATGAGCTACAGAGATTCATCTGAAACATGCAAAAAGATACAGTAAGATGGCTAACAAACCTCTGTGGCAACACTTCAGTAAGGCTGGTATTTTCTGAGCACTTGGAGCTATGGCAAATCTCTTAAGTCAGTAAAGATGCAATTGATGCTATTTTTCCTCNTAGGTTATCATTAAAAAAATTGTTCTCTACAACTAAGCAGCTGTGTACCCTTAGCTGTTACCATCCTTAAAATAGATAGAGCTGAGTGTCTGCTGGAGGAAAACCTTGTGTTAGGCTGTGNATATCAGTACTTTTAGCATTTTCTGACTAAAGGCAACTTGTAATATTGGTTTGGGGCTGAATCCACCTCTCAACCAATATTGTAGAAAGACCCCCATTACTTCAATACCAGGAGAATCGTGGCCTCAGGGGACAATTAACTCGTTTTGACTACTGGGTATATGCATACAATGGGCTTGAAAACTCAGTACAAGTCATCATCAGATGTAACTAGAAAAATGTCAGTGAAACCAAGGATGAGAGAGTCAATCAGTGTCTAGTAAAACAGAACTCCATGCATGAAAAGAAGTTTATAAGAAAGGGTAAAGAGAACAGTGCTGCAGTTTCATTGGAAAAAAATTTATATACTCAGTTTACATTAAATTATGATTTAGAGAAGGTGAGAGCTACTGGTGAATGTATGATACTGAGACAGGTCAGCTCTTCTGAGCAGTCTCCAGCAAAAAAGTTCATAGCACCACCACATTTTAACACCACCAGGCCAGTGTGTGGGTTGTTATACTAGAAAATACATGATCATAGATTCACTATTACTGGAACAAAGAAGAACACTTAAAAACCCAAGACATAGCCTCAAGGGTTTTTGTTAGAGTGAAACTTTCTGATTTTTATTTGCTTCCTGCATTTTCAAGACAATCCTGAAGGGAATCCTAAAGATATTAAAACTAGCTGTGTGGTCAGGCAAGATAGCTACACCAATATTTATGCATCTTCTTCTAAATTAAGCTTAGGTTATCATTAAAAAATTGTTCTCTACGACTAAGCAGCTGTGTACCCTTTGCTGTTACCATCCTTAAAACAGAGCTGAGTGTCTGCTGCAGGAAAACCTTGTGTTAGGCTGTGCTCCTCATGTGTCAGCAACAGGCCAATATATGTTAGTCAAAATGACTAATATATATTAGTTAACATATGCTTAAAGAAAGCAACGTAAGGACAAAAAAAATAAGCAGTACAGGATTTTAGCTTTGTTAGATTAACAAAACTAAGCTTCGTCTTTGGAATTTCTATGCATGCACATGAATCTACAACACTCAGGATTGCATAATTAATACACAAAAAGATACTGTCTGCATAATTCTTCTACAAGGAAAGAAACCTGACTCAACAGGTATGCCTGCAAGGTACTTTAACTGCAACTTTAAAAACAAGTGGGACTTTTAATGCAACATTTAAGCAAGCAAATTAATAAATTTAACATTCTATTTCAAGTTGGACATGCATAAATTCCGTGCTCTTTTTGAATAGGGAAAAAACAGAGGGCCCAATTGAGGCCACCGAAATAACACAAGATGCACATTTTTCATCTCTCTCATTCTCCCACATTCTAAGCAGGGGACAGGACTAAATGACAGACACAAAATGCAAGCATCACAATAAAATTTAAATGTACAAACAGCTCCCTTTCTGTACTTAACACATTAAAAACAAAATTAACCCTCACTAAGCACATAAATGAAATGTATTCCTGCCATCTGCAGAAAGTTAGGAAGGCTCTGGTTAGGATGACAATAAAATATCACTTGACATGCTAAAAGAAATTACATTAAAATGGTTAAAAGGAAAGATAAAAGATGAAATAAAAACACCACTGCAAACTGCAAAAGTTTAGGATTAACAAGGCACAGGGACCTACCAACACAGAATTATCCAACAAGATTTCCTGCACAAAAACAAACAACAACCAGTCATGACAAAACCAAAATAGATATCACAGTGATATCAACCACATATGGAGACTGTAACATGTAAATTCAGCATATAAAAAAATTCAGAATCTTATCTCAAACATACCAAAAGCCTAATTTGCTTAGTTAATTTCTCCTATTTTTCATGTTGAACACACTGAAATTCCAATCCAACTGCCCCTTAAATTAACACTTGAACAGTACCAAGACAACAGCAGAGCACAGTTATTAGCATTGTATACCTATTGTTTTTCAAAGTATCTTTATTATCTTAGAGCTGAAAACTGGCATTCACTGTGTTGAGGAATACTACACCATAAGCTTACACAGATAAGCTCTTTAGAAGTCTGTGCTCACCTAAGTTAGATTTCAAGCTAATTTTAGACATGATTGAAAACATACAATTTATATTCTGCTGGAGCCAAGAATTTAAATAGCAGGACAAGTATGCATTATTGTTAGAAGCCCCATGAAAGATTCAATTGACAAACAGGGAACACACTCAGAAGCTGAAGAAGGGAAGCTAGATAATGACAAGCACATGTACACAATACAAAAAAAAAACCCAAAACAAACAAACAAACCACAAAACATGAGCCAGTGAAGCAGTGTGTCCATTGCCTAAGTCATGTTTTACTAGTGCTAGCACAGCTACAACACAACCTGTTTAAATACACTGGAGACCTGAACCATCCTATGCTTTAGGGGCTGGGAAGACAGGTGGAGGGGACAGCTTGCAGCTGCCTGCACAAGAAATTGTGCTAGCATGCCTAATGATGCAAAAAAATGCAGAGGAAGGAGAGGGAGGGCTATGAGAGAGAGGAGGGAGGTAAGAGGAGGCAAAGAGGAAGTGGGGGGGAATGGCAAGTTTGAAGGCACAGACATTTTACAGAATCCTTGGAAGAAAAGAGGGTGGAGAGGGGAGCTGGCCCAAATGCTACTAAAAAAAGTGAAAACGAATTGTGTGCACATTTGTTTTCAAGATTTGATGAGTGAAAATTCATGTTTCTATGGATGGAGGAGGAAAAGAACACTCATCTGACCACAGATTCTGTGCCTCTCCTGTTTTTGTTCCCTAAATAAAGAATGCAATGGTGAATATCCACATGATCTAGGGTCTAGCTTTTGCATGCTACTTCCCTTTCAAAACGCAAGGCAAAGGAGACCCGTCACACCTTGTTCTTCCAATTGCAGATATTTAAACTCATGAACAATAACTAGCTGAGGGTCACCTTGCAAGTAAACAGCACAGGGAAGTGCAGATCTCAGATCAAATAACTTATTCTGCTTCCCTAATAAGAGTTAGTGGGTGGAAACTACATGGATGGATGTCAAGAATTCTGCTTGTGCAATTATCTTCTCACAGACCTGCAAATCACACACTCGAACCTTGTTTATGACACTCTTCAGACACATACTGACATTACTGAATTGTCAGTGCCAGCAACATTGGCCTTAGTTTACAGGTTCATGAGAATGAGAAAAGGTCACCCATGTAAGGTCACTGACTTCAGTGGACTCCTCTCCCAGGAAGCCCACAATCATTTCTGGATAGAGGGGAACACACTCAGATGCATGAACACACACACTCAAGCCATGACCCCTGCCTCTTCATTGACTAATTTAGTACTATGAAGTTCATTAACTGCTGCATGAAGTACTTTGAGACAACTTGTAAGAACAATAAAAATCAGTAATATTACATAGACAATACAACTTTGTCATGACATCCTCTTTATTAGTAGGTACTTGATATTAGTAGAGAGATAGAAGCAGACTGTGCATGGACTTACAAATGCTCCCAAATGCTGTCACACCCTCCAAATAAGAGTCTGACATGGTTTGTACTGATTTTATCCATGTAAGAAAAACTATCTTGTACCCAGCGAAGTGAAAATAATTGTTAGTGTATGTTAAAACAAAGAACACTTCAGATTAGTTTCAGCTCTTAGTCAACTAGCATATCTATGCGTATTAGTGTGGGGCAGAAAAACCTTCTTCAGTTTCTCCTAGCTCCCACAATCATGTTTCTAGTCAAAATAAACAAAGACAATGAAAGGAATCTAATATACAAGTGCTACCCAATGGAAGATGTGAGTAAGAAGAGCATTGAAATAGATGAGATTAAAACAAAGTCCCACCACACTTCAATGTCTGTGGGCTTTTGTTTCTTTCTGATTGACAGTGAGACAAGGTGGTCTTATTAAAAAAAAGACAGCACAAAAATTTCCACACAATACCCCCCTAGCTTGCCTCCCAAATTCACCAAGGCCAATAGCTACCAGAATTTTATTTTAATGGAACTAAGTACTTCAGAACTGCAGCTATTCAAAGACAAAGAGATAGTGGGTGAAAACCAAACAAAGCAGAATTAAAAAAAAAAACCCCAGCAAATAAACTCTCCCACCTGTTATCAAATAGGGCTGAAAAAGTTTTGCTTATTTCTTCCAAAGACCTGACTTGACTATTACTTATGTGTTAGAAATTTTTATACTGACTGTCAAGATGGCAGTACACTGAAGCATTAGTGCTACAGAAATTACAAAACAGAGAAACCTACAATTTTTCAGCAACATGGAAAAACAAAATTAAACAAAACAATTCCCAGTAATTAGTACACATAATATTTTTAAATCAATCCTTCAACCAAGGCATAAATAGCAGCAGAAGGAAAAAACTGACCAACATGAGACAGCTGGTAAAAATCCAGCAAAAAGTTGTAATGTATACTGCCAGACAACTGGACTTAATAAGAGCAGCAGAATGCACTTGCAAGCAGTTCAGAAGGCCAAGATTTCTACAGAATATGCTCATCTTGTAAAGGGGAAGCCAAAACTGAGGAAAAAAAATGAAGATATATAGAATACTTGCCTGTAGGAAAACATGAAACATCTCACGCCTACACAACGATCAGTTTCTCTGCTTAAAGAAACATCTCCACTTTTTAAGTGCTTATCAAAAGTATGATTAAATTTTAAAATACATGGATATAAACTAGTAAATGTATACTCACACAGAGGCAGCTTACAAGGTTAGACAAGTTGACATGTCGAGGAGCAAACATGTGAAGCTGCTGAAGGCAAGAGATGGCTTGAGCTTGAACAAGGCAGTCAGGATTATCCTGCATCACTGCACAGCCCAAAAGGCAGGAAGTTCTTAAGGCTGACACTGTTGTACTGCTGCCTATATGGAGAAGAAACAAGGTAGGATTTCTTTTTGTTTGTTTTTAAAACACATACCTATTTTTAATAAACATGTTAACCTGTCTTTTTCTTAAGCCAGCTATAATGTTCATCCTCCTAAAGGATGATCCTTGCATCTGTGCTATACTTTGATACCAATGAGTTTTGATCACATTTCTCTCTGATGATTCAGATGTAAATTTTACATGTCTGCATCATAACTAAGACATAGACAGGCTCCTAAGTCTTGAAATATGAACACCTTCTGTTCTCATGCTAGAATTATAAGAATGTAAGAACTGTAAAATGTAAAATTCATTTAAGAAATTTCAGCCCAAGGCAAGGCTTGGAGAACCAGTTCAAAAAAAGGAAATGATGTCAAGAGACACTATTTTTGGAAAACTAGCAGTCATGTCATCTTGATTGCATAAAGTCATGGCCTATGAAATACTGTCCTACAACTACGCAAAGAAACTTAGATCTGCTTACTTGTTACAGTTGCAATCACACACATTCAAGCAATGTTTAGCAATGTGGTTGCTACAGAAAACAAAGCTGACTCTTTTGTATGTATACATACAAAAAGGTATTTATATACCTTGCAACTCAGGGCCCAGAGTGGTAATAAGTGCATTTAAACAGCGACCAAGGCTTTGATGAACTTCAGCGTAAGCCGGAGGCACACTCAGCAAGAGCATGAGAACAAGAGACAAGGTAGGCTCCACATGCACGTGATACAAGGGCCCAGCCAAATCTATGATTAGTGACAGAGAGTGTAGTGCCCATGCCTGTAAAATAGGAGACGCAGTAATGTAATATCTATATGATAAACATAAGACCTTTTAAAAATTTTGATAGTTAAAAGTGAAATTCAGTAATGAAGCGTAATAGAAGTTGCACTTCTAGGTTCCAAATGAAAAAATAGAGAGGTTATCCAAAGAAACTTCATGATTCTGATTTTGAATAAGTAATTTTGAATATTTTACAATGGAACAACAATTTTAAATTTGTCATTGCTAATATACAAAAAATTGAATGTAGTAGTATATTAGTTTAACAGTGATTATTATTCCTTAATTATATTCTATTATTTTAAAATTTTCTAACAGTTCCTTGTGCAAGAACAGAATTGTGAAAAAATACTAGAGTTGCTGAAATAACTTATTGCTGTAGTCATGGTTACTTTGCACCAATAGCAACATCTGTTTCATGTCAACAAACACTTCTTCTTTGTGCAAAGATACAGCACAAAAAGCTTTAAAAATTCTTGAACTGATATTGAGACAAATACATTAAATTCTGTCAATGTCTCTTAAAGCTGATCTCAAAGATAACAGCTTTAGCCACAGAGAAATAACATTAATTAGTCTTCAAAATTTCTTGCCTTACTCAAGGATGTATATCCACCAAGTTTGCCAGCATTCAGGCTACAAATCCCTTTTATTTACAATATGACCCTTCAACAAAAAATGCTGGGAGGTAAACACTGTAAAAGAGACAAAAACTGACACAACCAAAAAAAAACCCTCATAAACAAAAAACTCTATGTACTGTCTAGTCAAAGTCAAGATAAAGGTGAGCATGAAACGAATCAACCCCTAAAACATCAGATACTGGTTTTTGAAATGAGCCTTATCAGTCTCATAGATCATTGAGTAAGAACCTCCCACATCTCATCACAGTTCTTGCAACAGAAGTTGTTGAAGGTGGATTTTGAGCAGGGGCTGTCTTTTACATTGCCTTTGCTGCTCCAGCCATTATCTGTGAGTTATGCCTACAAGGTTGTGAAGTGTTATTCTTACAAGAAAAACAGTCTTAAACTCCAGAATATAATTCAGTTAATTTGTAACAACATTTTTATATAACTGACAAGTACCTGTACATCAGGAGAAGTACTGTCCTGAGACAAAGTATAAAGGATTCCAACACATGCATTCAGGTGCTGAGTAGAACCTATTCCTCCTAGGTACCTATACAGACATCCCAGAGCCAAAGAATGACCTGTTCTTGATACCACATCCCTAGCAGATTTTAGCCTATTAATTGAAAGAAAGCTGTTAGTTTAATCACCAAGACTCTTACTATGTAATAAGCACATCTACAAATGAAACTTCTGGTATATAATCAGCAAAAAAATTGATTACACACTATTATATTTCCAAAATTCTAAGTTCATACATTGTCTCTTATCTTAAAGAAAGCACCAAAATATTTTAGATACACTTAAATGATGCTGCTAGAACAGCAGCCAATTTAATTCATTTGAAAGCCTACATGCTTAGTCTTACACTAATAAACACGTGCAGAACTCAGGCAGTACTTTTTCCTGTTAATTTCTGAAGTGACATTAAATTCATGAAGGAAACCATTTTTTAAAAATTATCATAACAGATGTCAGGTAGATTTCTTAAACATTTTTATAAACTCAAGCAGTATCTTTTCATGCATATTTTGAACTTACTTGTCAAAACTGACTTGTGCTAAGCCAGCAGTGAAGGCACTGTCAGAAACCACCTGTGCCAACCTGGCCAAACACTCTGCAGCAGCACATCTTAGAAGTGGATTATTGCTTTCCAAGGCACCCATTACCAACATCAGAGCAGATCTTCTAACTTCTTCTGAACCTAAACTTCCCTTGCAGTTAGCCAAGTGCTAAAAATAGACATTAAATATATCAAACAGTTACACAGTAATCAGAGTGTGCTTTTCTGTCAGTCCTGCAAAAAATACAAGACTGATTTTCTTCCCCTTTGTCAGAGGAATTCCTCTCTTTCAATTTGCTGTTTTCAGAGTTAGACCCCTCATAAGTGTACGTCACAGCACAACATTATAGTATCAACATTATGATTTTAGGAAATACTGGCTAGATTGCAGTAGAACCAGATAAACCAACATATTAGCATAAAATTTGAAACAATATAATGAAGAAAACCAGTGAGAACAGAAAAACACAAAGAAAAATCTCAGTCCAAAACATTTGCCTTGGAAGAGAAGAATGAAAACTGCACCGGAACAAATAAAGCATCAGGGAAAATGAACAAATAGCAGATAATTATGAGATCACCTTATTTTACCAATTATTACCTTTTAATTTATACAGTAAGAAATACAAAACACAGTAACAATGACAAATGATAACAGAATTTTTCCAGGTCTCTCTCACTTAAATGACACTAGGATAGATGCTAGTATACTAGAGTGTACAGGTTTCCCTAAAACTGATATTAAAAAAGGAGAAAAATTGAGCAGTGATTCCCTTGCACTCAAGAAAGCTATGACATCACAAAACAATGTACTACCACAGAAAACAGGGCTGATCATCTCGATTGCTAATCAAAACAAAAATTTCTGTGTACTGTGCTGGTTTGAACTGGGGTAGAGTTAATTTTCTTCACAGTAGCTAGCATGGTGCCATGCTCTGGATTTGTGCTGAGCGCAGGGTTGACAATACTGAGATGTTTTGTTATTGCTGAGCAGTGCTTACACAGAGCCAAGGCCTTTTCTGCTTCTTGTGCCACCCCAGCAGTGAGCAGAGTGGGGGTGCACAAGGAATTGGGAGGCAACACAGCAGGGATAGCTGACCCCAAGGGACCAGAGGGAGAATCCATACCACATGGCTGTCAAGAGATAGTTGTTTGGCATAAATGAGTTTTAAGTAGAATGAGTTACACAGAGGTAAAATACTCAGTGATTTAGGATGTTGTTTGCCCAGCTTTACTGGCTCAGCATAAATAGCTGGATTAGATAAAGCCTTAGGTCAATAGCTCTGAATGTACATCTAGATGATGTTTCCATCTGGAATGGAGTTAATTTTATGAGTAATTGTCCCAGTAGCTGGTACAATGCTCTTTTGTCTTTAGTACAATAGCATTGATAACACACTGATGTATTGATTGTTGCTAGGTAACGATTAACCTAAGTCTAGGGCTTTTTTAGTTTCCTGTGCCCTGCCAGAGAGCAGGGGCATCAGAAACGCAGACCAGAAGATCAGAAGACTACAGCTGACAGCAGAGGCTGCAGTTCCTCAAGAACCACCAACCTGCACAGACACAGGTCTGAAAGAATCCAGTAACATATCAAAAGACCCCTTACCAAAAATCACCACTGGACCTGGACACATGCAAGGCACATAAAGAGCATATGAAGGGTAGGCGCATAAATCATAAGGGTAAAAATGCCTAGGGATTTTTGTCCCCAGTACTTCTTCAGAGGCACCCAGCTTCAGCTGCATGGCTGGGTTTAAACCACAGCAATTGATGTATTTGAACCAAGAGATGTTATGGTTTAGTAACACAGAGAGAGAGAGAGAGAGAGAAACACTGGAGAGAAAACAAAGGAGAGAAAGAGAGAGAGAGCAGATTTACCTTTAAAGAAGTAGAGAAGGCTGACACAACATACAGTTGCACTATTTGTTGTCGAGATCCTTTTGTTTGCTTTATGGAATTCAACAACTGTTCTAACACCTGGAGCCTTAAACAAAAACAGAGAAGAAACCACAGAATTGAAAATAAAGGAAATAAATCAAGCTTCTCTATTTTATTTTAAAACCTGTAACAAAATCTATATATAAAAACAGAGGTAGAACAAATTAACTCTTGAGCATTTTCCTTCAACTGGCATCCCTGTCTACTACAAAAAATGTGTGTATTCCATATTAGAATATGAACTTTCATCTATGAACATGAACTTTTTACATTTGTTATGTGTATTCACAGATAATCACTTATATCTAACATTGAACAGACATTATTAAAAGGAACTATATATGGGGAATAATGCATTTTGACTTAGAACTGAGAAAGGAGGCAAAGGAAAAAGAAAATGAAAACACATTTATCTGTAGCAATTAATTCAGGTCTTGAGAAACAAGTGAAGAAAACCAGCCAGCAAGCTGGTGATAGTTGGGGCAAAAAAAAAACAAAGACAAAAAAATCCAAAATAAAAGCTGACAATGAAGACAGAATAGAGAAGTAAAGGCAGGTCAGAAGAACAAATAAATCATGTAGTAATTTTATTGTCAAGTATTTTCATATCCAAACAGCTGCCTGGAACTTACACTAAACCCTAAGCATTCAAAGAAGACATCAAGACTCAGGACTCATCAAGACTAAACATTCATCCCACACAGGAAACTATAAAACAATCACCAGCTACAATGATCATGATCTAACAATTGAAGTCTATTTACAGCAGGCTTTGAAAATATAAAGCTATTTAATTTTAAAATAATTCATCTGCTCTAAAGCTGCAGCTTTGTTCTTCTGACCAGCAGCACACAGAACAAGCAACTGCATACAAAATATTTCAGGAATTTAATGCCATAGCAATCAGTCTGCTTATAAATGTGAAAGAAAACAAAAATGCCATCTATGCAGTGAGAAAACATACAGACAAAAACCCAAGAGACGTTTCTGATCTCTTTCAAGCATTCTTGTACCTTGACAGAAATGTGTTGAGACATGCACTCTCACTTCTCCCCATCCACTTTTTAAAAAGAATGTATTATGTATTAAGCACACAAAATTTGTGTAATATCTCTCAAAATAGCTTCCATTTTGATCTGGCTATCAAAACAAAACACTATTGCGAGTCCATAGAATTTGCTATGACAGTAACCTTTTGGTGGATGTGCCTTTCTGTTGTCAGCAACTTTAATGAAAAAAGTACAATAATTTGGTAGTCTGAATTATGCTATTCAGATGGTTTACAGACTCCAGTTATGCAATTCATTATTTCTTCATAACTGTTTTCTTCTGCATTCAATGTCAAACACTGTGACCATCTTACAACATCTAAATTTCCCAGCAGTTACAGTTACTGCTTTACCTGTGAGATTCTGTTATGTGAGAAAACATAACTCCAAAAAGTCGAGTTGCTGCACTGATAACAGATAATGCAGGAGGTAGTGGTTTAGGAACTGAATCCCCTTTTGCAGATTTCTCATAAATTGAGTAAGGGTCATACTCCAGGCTGCCACCAGCTATGCTGTTACCTAAAAGGAGCTGTAAGAAGGAGAAGAGTGGTAACTGTATTTTTGACCAAGTCTAAATGAGCACTGACCTAAATAACTACAACTGTATGAAAATACAATAATACCTTTATAATAGAACAAAAAGTACCTGCTCTTCAATAAATCGGTGGTCAGTCTCCTGCAGTAAGGGGCCGAGCAAAAGGAGATCGTTCTCATGACAAAGGGGTGGAAGCAAGACTGTAGAGGCATCAATCTGGCTGTCTGGGACAGTCAAGTCAGTCACTAACTCTTTTAGAACAGCACTGAAGTTTCCTTTAAATTAAAGAAAAAATATTCAAAACTCCTAGCTAGTTACTTGCCACAAGCAACTTTGGGAGCAATTTATTTATATTGAAATAGTAACATCTATCTAACGTTTCTCTTTAGTCTTCAAATAGTTAATTAGAGAAGACTCTCTGTTAGAAGGGAAACCACAGAGCAGTACCTGATATAAGCAAGCTAAGCACCCACAGCAATCTAGCAGCTGAAAAACAGAGACTTTTACCTTTACAGAAGGCATAATGCCATACAACTGATAATCCAGTAAATTAGTTACATCTACAAATAAAATACAGGGGAAATGGCAGTTATGAACACAGCCATGTTTTCTTCTATTTCCTGAAAATTAATGCTGTGGGTTGTATTATGTAATCACAAAGGAATACCTGGATTTGGCAAGCAGAAGTAATTTAAAACATCCATAGGTTTGATAAATAACCAAAAGCTGATGAATGCAGTCCCTTATTTTAGGAGTTTGCAGGCAAAAACCAAAGCAGAAGGAGTTTATTGTAGGTTACATTATGATAAATTTCACAGGTAGTTAAAACTTCCACATATTTTCACACATAATATTTCTGACAAGGTTGTACATGATAGAAAACCAACAACACTGAGCATTTAGAGTCAGATTATTTAGGGCATTAAAACAGTTTTTGTAGTGAGAGAACATTTCCAGTGCTGAATCACGTGTGATGAGAAACGACTGGTTTGTAATTGTGTTGAAAAACACTGCAGAACTGATCTTAAAGAATGGACTCAATCTTTATACAAATATTACATAAGAATTTACCTCCAGAGCATTAGGACTGGAAAGTCAAGTCCTCATGAATTGGGAAATATCAGCGCTAAGAAGCGGGGAGGGGGGAGAGACAGGTGCTCAACTCCACATATCCAATTCCTTGCATTCAGTTTTCTTGTTACTTGATCACACAATTATGTGTTTGCACTAAAGCTGCTTTTAATTTTTCAACACATGGAAGTTTCAAAAAGTGGGACAACACAGTTTTCAACACCTCATAAGCACAAGCAGAGTTATTAGCACAGTTAGAGCTGGTAGCTGCATCCAGCTACTGAATCCTTCCTGAAAACAGAACCTATTCTGAGAAGCTGACTTTCTCTTCCCTACCCGTCCAACTCTTGGCCCTATCAGCCTGTCACCCCTCCAGGCATCTGTTGCTTTGCCTGCCTCTCTGACTAATTAACCAAGTATGTAATTTTTCCAAAATGCTTTACTCAAATCTAAATGCAAAATGTCTGCACTATCAAATGTATTGCAAGGTGCACAGATAATGTGTGACAGGAATAGAACCTGAGCCTTTAAAAAGCTATGATGGTTAACAACTAGAAGCTGTTCTTTCATTATTACCCACCATGACAAAAATTTTTTTAAATCCCCTTCCTATGAAAAAAACCCCAGCTTTTGAAATAAAATTTCATGGAGATACCCAGCATTTTTTTAACCAAATAAACCTTCATTTTAGTCCCAGACAGCTGGCAAACCCCAACACTTCAAACAATATTGCCCCAAAGTAAAGCAATTCAAAAATTTAAGCCAGAATGCTGTTTCAGCATTCTAGCTATTCACCCTATTAAGAAAGAGAAGTGAATGCCTGTATTCAATTTTACAGTTTAAATAGTGGAACATAACAAGCACAAAAAGCTGAAGAATGAAAAGAACCCTAACAAGTTGTCTGACAAAACACATTGATTTCAGACAACAGAAAACATCAAGAAATCTAACAGAATTCAAACTATTAAAATCATTTTCGTGGAATTTTCAACTTGGACAATATAAAACTTCTCATAGTAACTCACAAGAAATAAATGTTTAGCCTTGAAAACATGAGCACATTATTATCCAAAACTAATGACACATGAAAATGATCACAAATACGATTTGTCATCTTAGAAACAGAACCAGCTTTCCCCAGCTTAACAAGTTCATACTTTGGATCAGATAAACTACAAGTCTTATCCATTCATACACAATGGAAGACAGCAACTAAAATATGTTAAATGTATTTCATTGATGAGAAGAACATATTACGTAAACTTGAACATATCTGTCATTGCTGAAATAATGCAAAAAATCAGTTATGATTCATGCACACTCATAGTAAATTTTTTAACAATTCAGCTGTTTGAGCAGATATGATTTTTAGTGATGACAGGAAGCAGTAAAAGAAACATCAAAGAGGCAGAAAGTGAGCAGGAAAGGACCAAGCAGAGCCTAAACAAGTCATAGTATCTCAGGTCTCAGAAATCTCAAGGCATGAATTGACAAAGAAGCTTAGGGGTATGAATAGTCTGTTTTCAACTGTTTATTTTCCTGGATATTTTGTTTTGTTCCTCTTGCATTAAAAAAACAAGTTTTGCACAACATTTGCAAATACTAGAAGTTTGAGTTACAACTCCTGGTATATGCTTCCATCACAAATTTTCTCAGAAAGAAACAACTTACAGATTTCTATAATCTGGCTAACCCAGACTGAAGAAAACAAATACAAAAGAAATAAAACCATGAAACCATGAATTGGTGAAAGCTTCTTAATCAGTGTGTCACTCTGAGCCATGTAAAATGTGCCATGCTGTGCAACACAAGAGTACTCCTAATATTGTTCCTATTTATGATTAAATTTAGACATTGAAAAAAGCATCCTGAGTTTCACAGAGATATTGTTTCCCCAAAAAATTTATTTGTAAGAATTCCCAGTATTTGCAAAGACATACAGTCTCTGAATTAAGCTATCATACTGGAAATAATATGGAAAGAATGGTATTTGTCTCAAGCTTTCATTAGAAACTTTTCATTGAAATTTTTAAATGATTCATACCTATAAGATATATAAAAATAAGCTCTGGTAATGTATGCATTTCCATTCCTTCCCCACTGACATGCTGCTGTATTACATGAGTGGACACCTCTGAGACTACAGCCATCAAAATACTGTTTTGATTCTAAGGCTATTTTCAAAGCTTTCAGCAGGCTGCCCACTTATTTATAACAAACTCTTCAAGCTTTTTCTTTATTTATCGGATCTAGAATGCAACACCCCCAGCTAGGCTGCTCTCTCGCAAGAAGTACATTTTTCAGGTCACACTGTAAAACACTGTATATTTTCAATGAAGTTAGAACATATGCAAAAATCCCAGACACCAAGAAACTGCCAAACCCAGGCATACCCAAATATTTGTATTCTGTAACATGGCACTCCTGTAATACAAGAACAAAAGGAATAACTTGCCCTCAGGGATGGAGGTGAAATTTTCAGTCACAGATGAGTATTATACACCATGTATCATTATATGCAGACTTCTAAGGTGCCAACAGCTTTAAGGCACAGGTCAGGGATTTGTCCAGATTCTCTTAGCAGTTACCACTAGATGGAGCAGATTATTTGAGTAAGGATTCCTTCCAAGATACAGAGGACACAGCTAATTTAGAGCATGGTTGCTCCATATTGTCTCTGTCCTGAAGAATACCCTGTACTTCTCTTTACAGCTGACGAAAACACTATGGTTCTTTACTGCAGTCCATAAACTGCTGTACAGCGAATTATTTAAAGACAACAAAGATATTAAATATTTTAGTTGAAAAGTTAGACCCATCCAACTACAGTTCATAGTTAATGGATTAGAGGCCTAGATTCTTTTTGTTATGTTCTCCTATAAACAGTAAATCAATCCCCGGATTTTGTTTAATTTGTTCTTTAAATACAAACCTTTTATCCACAATCCACACAGGATTGGATTAATATATCTGTAAAATATGCTTTGTTAAATCGATTAATTTGAATTCTTGCAATGGTCTATATGCAAGCAGTTTAAGGCAAAGTTACACCTTTGGGAACTAGGATTCAATGGAAAAGTAAAACAGGCATCAAAGAAAAGAAATTTTTCAACTCATTTGAAATTGAAACATTATCTAACTTCAAGTTTCAACCAAAAATAGAGTAAAAGTGTCTATTTGTAACAGAGGTCTGTACTAGTATTACAAGGGAACAAAGATGATGAACACTAGCTTTTCAAAACCACAGTGACTTTGCTACAATTCATCAAACTTAAACAGAGAGAACAAAATTTGTTTTTTTAGAAAAGATGGAACTAATTTTTGCTGGCTGAATACGTGTTAGATAAAAACTTTAAAATAAGTCCATGGTATTTTTAATGGATTTGTCCTTGTATGGAAATATGTACCTTCGTAGGCCTTTGGGGGCAATACTGCTAGTAATTCATAAAGTTTATGTCTGTAAACCGTTGATGGTGTTTTTAAGGAATTTCCATATGATTTGTATATTGAAGAAAGCCTTAAAATATAAAAAACACATAAGAGATGGTAGGGACTTGAAGTTTTAAGCAACACCCCAGTTTCATTTGTACCACTCTGCTGAATTCTTTTAAAACCTCCACATATTAGAAAAATAGTTTTGATTTGCATAACTAATAGTAAAAGGAAACCAATTTATTTCACACATTCTGACAGAATGTCTGTTGTCCATTTCCAAGAGTTATTTTTATTTAATACTAGAGAAATAAACAAGCTTTCTATTTCCTTTGACTGTACCTATATTTATGACAATAACCTTTTGTGGATATATTTCTCTAAGTTAGAGCTTAGAGCCCAAATGCATTAAATTGTTCTATATTCCAAAGGCAAAAGTTTAAAAATTATAAAACCTTTCCCACCTGAGATCTTAAATACAAAAAACACCCATGTCTAAAAGATGTTTTTCCAAGCATATTCTAGAACTTAGTTTCTTATGTTATAGAAAATAATGGTATATAAATGCAATATGTATGCTTAATTTAAAGAGCAGTATATAAAAACTGACTTAAAAAAACCCTTGCAAGAAAGTCTTCCTTAGATATTTCACATGACATTGGAATCTGCAAACACAAACTCTGACTTTTGTCCCTTGAAAAGAAAGTTCTTCAGAAAGTGCACCAATCAAATGCAGATTACTCTAGATTTTCAAATAACAGTTTTATACACACACTCACTGTGTCAATAAATCAACAGCACTTGGGAGAGGAGGGAGAAGTCTCTGAACAACTTCATCCGTAAGAAGACCAGCACAGTGGGAAACAAAGCTTTTAATAGCTAGAAAAGGAATAGGATTTCATTTTACTTAGTGTGAGATATGTTGATGAAAGGGAAAAAAATCACATCAGCAAAGTAATTACATTACTACATCACTAATAATGTATAAAAGTAGAAGAAAATAAACAAAAAATACTTTGGCCAATAATTGAAGACACTGATAAAAATCTTAAATGAAAAAAGTCAGAGGCACTGTTTCAGTGTCTCAGCTTGGACATTCATATCTTGACTTTTAATTGCATACATAAATGCAATTATTTTTTGCACTTTGTTATGAACTAAGTGATGATATGTAACTCAAATTCATGATAATTCCATAATAATGATAATAATAATAATAAAAAGAAAATAGGAGCATGATCAAGTGACCTACTGCTTACTTTACTAGTTTTCCATGAAAATTTAGTTCCATGAAAATTTAGTGTTGGTTTTTTTTTCTAGGAACCAATTAATATGTATATAATTTACAGAAAACTAAACTTGAGTTTAATTTCCAAAAGCACCTAGAGAATATACTGTATTAAATACCTATTTTCTAAAGAAAAAATATTTGAAGGCTAATTGTTTAGGTACTTCTAAAATGAAATTACTACTGAATTCCACACTTCGTGATATATCTTAATAGAGAGAGACAGGGGTGATTACTATATCAGGGTTCACACTTCTGGAAAACAAAGTACCCTTTATTACTCTAGACTACAAGACTGAAACACGTTAAGCATCTGAAGATCACTGGGACAATTTCTTGGAAACCCAATTTCATGATTAAAAATTGCAACCTACCAGAAAGCATCCACATTCAAAGCACTCTTTCCTGGCTGAGAATTGGAACTACCTGATGGTAATTTTTACCCAAATCCTTCCACTCTCACAAATTATATTTGAATGACTCACCAATTCTATTTTGCTTATAGTAAGTTACCTGGTAGGAAACAGAGCCACTATTTTCGAAATATAATAGACTGTATAAACAGCAGAACATACCCTGCTTTGGGTCTTCAGTCATTATTGTGATTTGTTTGCTAAACAAGAGAAGCAACCTTCCTGATTATCATTTATTGCTTGAAAATCAACTGATTAGAAGAAGGAGAAGAAAACCCCTCTTGGGGTTTTTGGGTTTGTTTTTTGTTGGTTTTTTTTTTCCACAAGAATGAAATATATATTTATATGTAAATATTGATGTACAAGCATGTATGCTGAGGAGTGAATATAGGCTTTACCATCCAGTGAAAAAAATCAATATGAAGTGTTCTTGTTTTTTCAGAAGGAAAACTAACTCAGAACCCAATTATAAATAGGCAGGGAAAGTCCTGCTTACCACAGAGAGCACCACCACGACCTTCCAGTGTTACTTGCCAGGTAAATGCATCTCCTCGTGACTTCTCTGTTTCTAGGTCTTTAGGAGATGAGGGGAAGATGCACTTCCACAGTAACAGCATTCGTGGCAGATAATGTTGGCAGTTGGCAGGCCAATGCAAGGATTAATAAAACTAAATTTTCTTCCCTTTGTTTTTTACCGTGTTCACAAAATCTTTACAGCAGTGAACAAAACCTTGTGCTTCCCAGCTTTCTCATATGGAATTTCTCAAATGTTCACTGTTTTGGTACTTCATATTCATATATAACTACATACCCACACATATATTTACTAGTATGCTATCAAACCAACTACAATCTCTGTTCTAGTAAATACAGACCCCATGGATCACCTGCATAAAAGGGATGTAAGGATCAATAGTGATGTTCAGAAAAACAAACATTTGTTTTAAGTTAATTAAGTGTAACAGCATAAGAAAAAAAATGGGAGTTGTTGGGCAGAAGTAATACCTGAAAACATTAAAAATATGACCAAAGCAAATAACATTCTTCATTAGTAATTTACTGAACACAGTCCATAATCTGATCATTAACACAGCCCAGAGAGTACTGTAAGATTTCAAATGCCTGGCAAGAGGGAAATACAAATGATTAGCTCATTTTTTGCTGTAACAAATATTTTTAAATTCTTCATGACCGCTAGGACATTTGGTTAGATTCACTCTGAAATTTATCATCTACATTTAATTAATAGCAGTCCCACATCAATCACTATATTTCAGACATTGCTCCCAATGAACTAATAGCAAATTTGAAAGAAATAGTATTTTTACCTCCGAAAGTTTTTCTAAATATCCCCACATTTGGGTTTTTAAGGATTATTTTGCAGCAGTAAATTGGACAAAACCACAAACTAAAAATCAGAGACAGAACACCAAACACCTTAATGTAGATTAAGAAAAATTATAAAAAGCTACTACCTAATGTCATGAGAGCAGCTATCAGGAGCCATCCAGCCTGCATTCGCTGCAATGAAATGTGACTGTTCTGAGAAGCAGAACACAACAAATCCTCTGCTACTGTCATGATTACCTGCAAAGTAAAAGAGAAAAACAAAGCATCACATTTTGGTAACTACCAATTTTTTTTTTCAGTACTATTTGGTGTAATATTTAATCCTATTCTCTTGCTCCCACAGGAGGAATGCCATCTTCCTCTTACACTAAGGCAATAAATTCAGGCTCATGAAGTTGCAATTCCTGACTTCAGTACTAATCTGGGATGGCTTCAACAGTTCTGTGGAGTACTAGGTAAGTCACTTTCCTGCTTTGTACCCTCTCTTTTATCAGCAGTAAAATGACAACTGATAATTCCCACAGGAATATGCATTGGAAGGATAGAAGTGTTCTGATATTCTATTTATGTCACGGTGTATGTATGACATCTATGAGTTACAGCTCAGAAGAAAGGGTGAGAGTGGTAATGATCTTTTCATCCTTATTTCAGAATTAAGCTTATCATTCTCCGTGATCATTTTTCAAATCAACAAATGGTATGACTGACAAATAAATGAAAACAGGGTAGTTAGAATTAATCCTGTTTTAGCTGCTCCAGAATAACTGCACATGCCCACTATGTGCTAAATGCACGGTGACTCTGCTTGTTACCAAAACACAAGGTACCTAGAACTTACATGGAGGAACATCCTTGTGTCCGTGCACAATTACCACATTATGGCTACAAATGCTGTGAGTATTCTGCATGTAGTTTGCTCCAATTATGTTTCACATATGCTAAAAAATAGCTCTTACAACTTGCATTGTTGTAAGTCTCCAAAACAAACTGCTCGTAAGTCAGTACTCCAAGTAAGAACTGTCATAATCAGAATTATAATTAAAAAGCTTCAGTATAGAAAACATCCTTTATAAATTTTTCCACACTTAAAGATGGAAGATTGCACATGAAAGTTTGTTTCATGAATGTTTGAGATTTTTACACTTCCGAAAATTAATTTGAAGTCTTTTTTCCAATCTGAAAATATTAGCTTCCCCAATTCCATAATGCTACCAGGTGACTATAAAACAAGAAATGTATTTGTATAGATTCCTGACAGAGTTAATACATTTGATTCTAAAATGAAACAGTACCTTTTTAAATTATACTACTAAAAAATCACTAACAACTTAGCATACTTAAACCACCTGTAAAGCATACATGCTAGAAAGGATGTAATTTAATGATTTCTGACAATTTTTCTCTGTGTGTACTAGAAGGAATGCCTGATATTTGAAGGATTTTTAAAAACTGAACTATAAGCAATAGGACTGAGTGTTAAATACATATAAACTCAGTAATTATTTTATTTTATTTAGGTTCCACAGCTTCTCTACTGATCATTATTGTCTATGTTTGATATTCCCTTCTCAAAACTGCTCTATTTAACACTGGTCTCTTTCTGCTCCTCAGAAGAGGAGCTAGTCTGGAATCTGGCAGTGTTCCTAGGAGAGAGCAGAAAAGGGTTTTTGTCGACTGTTCTGTTCTTCTCTCTGCCTGTTTAGTACAGAATACAGTGTTCCTCCCATATTTTTCTTTGTGCCCTCTCATACCTCCTCCCTAGCCCTATTTCATCCTATTATATTCCTCTAAAAGAAATCTTTGTTAAGAATTATGTTTCTCTGTTAAACAGAAACTTCAGCTCTGCTTAGGTGCACAGCATTTGAATGGCACTTCTTATCTATACAAGAGGGCAAACTACACTCATTTTGTTCTCTCCACATGATCTTTCAGCAACCACAAGGAAAAGTTCATCAGTCAGGACTCAGAACGTCCAGAATGTTCTTAATGTCCACTGACTCTGAAACAGTTATTCTCAGAAGAGAGAATGTAACTTTTTACATTATGCAAAGAATCAGCATGTACTGCTGACATTTGTGATGCACCATAGTTTTCCAAATATGAGTAACTCCATGGATAAAGTTCCCACTAAGATGGAAACAGCTCCTTCCCCCAGTCTTTATTTCCACAGCTGCATATCCTTAAACCTTCAGAGCACAGCATCTCCTATCTGCGCTAGGGAGGAGATTGGCATCTTAGACTGTGTTAATGCAGTAAGTTGATTTCCATTAGATTCTGTAAAACAAAATAAAAGTGTGTATCTGCTAGACTTGACCAAAGATTTTCAAGCTAATAAATAACTGCAGTTATTGCTGTAAGCACTGACTAACCTGCACACTTGAGAGTCATTCCCAAGAAATGGGAATTTCTGATCCTGATATATATGAGAAAATACATGCTTGTTTGAGTTACAGTATGCTTCAAAGTCCTGTTCTTGAGGAACCAAAGTATCTCATCAGTATCACTGGGTATTGTGATCACGTCACAAAGAAAACATGCAAACACCATTGCAAAAAAATTTAAGAGCAGCCTATATGTGAAGTATTCAGACCATACCTTCCCTTTTCCATGTGGAATTCCAAAAGGACAATGTTTTACTGCCCCCAGCAAAGCAGCAACAGCAAAACTATAGCCAGTTACTGCTTCTGGGCAGGATTTCGATGCACCGAGGCGATCGATGCAACGATCCAACATCACAGACACATAGGAGGGCAGTGCTACTGCAATACAGCGCAAACACCAAGCTGCTGTCAGTCTCACTGAAATGCTGGGGTGAAGAATGACAGAAATTACTGCTTCCAGAACTCCTGAAAAATAAAATGCATAAACACACTTAAGAAAGAGGCAAGCAGATTGTCAAACAAGCAAAAATGTATACACAGGACTGGCAGACGTAACGCTATCCAATTTCTATACTTCTCTTGAAAAAGTTTTTTATTTTGAAGAAATTGTAGAAAATTTAAATAATTAAGTAACATTATGGAGAAAATGTAACATTTTGCACAGTTATCCCCCAACATGCATAGAAAATAGCCGCAAACTTCTGTAAGGAAGCAGAAATCCATGCCATGGGTGCAGCTACATGAAAACAATAAAGGCACCCAGCTCAATCTAACTGTTTGATTAGAAACATTATGAAGTGTTGGACCTTAAATACAACCCTCAATGGAGTAATGTTTGATAAAGATGATGTTTTTTGTAAATTAACATACTTGTACAGGCTAGACAAGATACAGAACTCTTTGGGCAATGTCTGAAATTTTCCTGCAGCATGTAAGGCAGCCAATTTTCCCTTCTCACCCCCTTCTTTATTAAGTTTATTGGAAGAAATCAGAAAATAATACAAGAACTATAGAGGATCCTGGTAAGGAGACTGAGCACCAGAAGAACAGCCATAAGAAATCAAAGAAGATCATAGTGAACAAGTGAATACAAATTTAATTTGTACTCTGGTTCACAAAATAATTCAGGTCTTATACCTGTGCTCGAGTCTTGCAGTAATGGTGCTGCTGTAGTTCCTAAGCCATGAATGAGACTTCCAAGTTCCTGAAGTGCACACACAAGCACATGCTGACTCCCTGTCACATCTGTTGTATTAATTTTTGTTTCCAAGTTACCATCACTCATTGCAGCATCTGATAACACAATAAAATCACCATGAAATCATTACCAAAAATCAAACAAACAGATGGGAAAAAAGTTTTTGCCAAGAGAAGTTGTTTATATTATTAAATGAGGTTTTACCATTACCATTTTTATTATTATTTTCATAAAGGGTTACCTTCACTGAGACAAGTATATTTCCTTTACTGAAAGGATGGCGTAGTGACCTCTGTGAGGGCAACAGTGGGGATAAATAGAAACTACCAAATTGCTTATCTTTACATGATGGGTAACAGTAGCTGGCAAGAAGCATGCTATCATCTGCCTGACCAGAAGTGACTTGAAGATGACATGCTTTGATATAACTTGCCAGATTTTACTGCATCATAGGAAAAAAGAAAGGGAAGAAAAGAATGGAGTCTTGCAAGAGCAAGCAAGAAGGTGGACACGCAGAATGAAGAAGGAGGGAAAAATGTGATAGTTTTTCAAAGTTTATCTTTTGAGACACAAATGATTAT
Organism: Drymodes brunneopygia; assembly: GCA_013400955.1. Classification (NCBI taxonomy): domain Eukaryota; kingdom Metazoa; phylum Chordata; class Aves; order Passeriformes; family Petroicidae; genus Drymodes; species Drymodes brunneopygia. The sequence continues at coordinate 36,017 of VZTZ01017318.1, forward strand.
GTCTCTTTAGACACAAAACATTCAGATATTTAAATCAGATACAACATGCAGCTGTACACCAGAGGACAACTGGTTAAGCCCAGGATTCTCTTTCTTCTCCTCCAGAAGGACAATGGTGGAAGACGCGTTTTCTGGAAGCAGTGTACAAGACCTCATCATGCAAGAGACCTGTTTTCTCCAGGAGAAATGCTCATTTGTCAGTTAGGAACAAATGCTTCTTTTTTAAACCTTCAGTAGTGTCAACTGCTCTGAACAGGAAGGCAGGATCTGACATGCATTATCTGCCAACCTAACTTACCTTACAATACTGTCTCTTTACTCTTATTGCAATTATTTCATTTGTAAATGGTTAAAATTACATTTCCCAGGAATGGAGTGTTACAAAACCTGTATATACATGTGTGGGTACACACATACAAAAACATAGACACACACAAGCAAATAACCAGCCCAAGCTAAAAACAAAGCAGTCCATCAAAAGCTCTCTACATTATCATGGTAATAAATCAGCACCATATATTCTATTTCTGCATTCTCTGGATTAGGTAGTTGGACAATCACTTAAAAAAGGAAAAACAGAGGCCCAAATGGATAATCTTGTTAGACCCATACCCACAACTTTCTTCAGTTTCCAGATGGCCTGACAAATCTCCTTGGCAGCTGCAATCTGAGCCTTCTCCCCAAGCAGGCCTCCTACTGTAGCTCGAAGGATGAATGAAACACAGCGGCGACAGCCAATAGCATCCATCGGACTCTGAATAGCCTTGGGGTGAGACTGAGACACAAGATCCAGAATATGGGATAGGAAGGCAGAGAAGTTCCTTTCAAGCCATTGTGCTCCTAATGTAGAGACAAATACCACATATGCCTGAAAGAGATTTGAGAAGAAACATATTTTAGAGCAAAATATCTGGAAAATCACTGCTAACTATTCTAACATACTTATTTTTTTTAAATCTTCACATTGCCACAACTAGAACACTAAACTGAAATGATTTATACATCTAATGCATCCATAAATAACATATATTCTCACTTCTAGGTATCTGCAATTTTTGATATCTATATATTATTTTAGTTTTTTTAATGGTTTATATTACTATTAAAACTGTCATGGGTCCCTTCCAACTCACCATACTCTGTGATTCTGCACTAGTAATATTGCAGCCTGCTTTGACTGTAAGTTATTTCAAGCTGCTTGCCCATGTCATCTCATTCCAGAGTGTGAGAAATGGCAGTTTACCCTGCACAGGCACTTGTTATGCAAAACATTGTGTTTGGTCTCACTGAACAACAGCTTCCAGCTATTTAACATTCTGCACATGGAAACCCAAATTTAATGTATGAATGCATTTTAAGAACTACTATGTTACAAAACTATAACCCATAACCCAGAGAAAATTTGGTTATTAAAGGGTTTGAATCAGGGAATATTTGCAGGCCCCAAGCACTGTTCTTCAACCCAATGAATTTTAATAGTTTGCCTTGCAATGGAGGTACCATTAAAAGACTATGTTTGTCACCACAAAGAGAAAGAATGCAGAATCCCTTTACAAAACTAATCACCACAAGACCATTTATTTTGCCACATAATAAGCTCCCCTACAATCGCCTTCTATGTGAATATGTCGGATTTTTTTAATGAATAGATGAAGAAAATGGAATACAAAAAATGGGAATATGCAAACGAACACAAAATTCCTCATAAGAAAGTTCACAGCTACTGCCTATATCAATACATGTCTGTATTTACCTCACACATACTTTGTCTTGTGTCCAACATGAACAACAAAATTACTCATGTAAAAGAAAGGGAACTATTGTAGACAAAATAATTATACTATTAGATCCTGCTAGCAGCTTATTGCTCTTGACAAATACTACTTAGGCTTCATAATGCATCAGTACATTACCCTGGTTTTACAGATTTGAAAACTGAGGAATTTAATAGGATAAAGCCTTGTGAAGAGTGATACTGCTATGGCCTCATTATAAACTTTGTCTTGAACCTAGTTTGAACAAATATAAAATCTTCCATATGTAAGAAATCATCTTCAGAGCCTTTCTTATTTTTAAATTCATAATATGCTGCAACTCACTAATTAATAAATTTTATAACTGCCAGTGTTTTCTATTCACAAGCACTGATAAATTCACAATTTTTCAAGCTTTTTTTGTAGAAACATTGCACTATTTAAGCTGTTCTGGTAGAGTTTGAGTGTACCATCTAGCACAGGTACTACTGTGTTAACAAAGATATGCATGAAAAAGGAGACAACTTCCAAAAACCAATACAAATAGTCAAAACACAGAACTAAGATATCTGAAATATTCCTGGAAAACTCATGAAACTACCATGTATATAGAACACCCTAGGAATCTCCAGCGTGCATTTTCTAGGCAAATAGCTGTCAAGGTATTATTGTTCCCCAGCTTTTCTGCCCTCTCTGCCAAAAGTTAATGCTTCCACTCAGCACGACCTGAGCACAGAAGACAATTTGTGAGCACCTTCTAGCTATTTCACTGCACAATCTGTCAGCTTGTAATAGTAATTCAAGCTCATTTAAAGATCTTTAGCACAGAAGTTGAAATGTACTGACAAACTGCCATACTGGCAAAGGTGGTTATCATACAGCTGTGGGACTGTAACATACTAAAATAATCACAGCTATTTGATACGTAAATGTTCATCATGACCTTTAATCTTGATTCACAGGCTTCACATTTGAGTATCTACTATCTAGCATGTTCACATTTAAGAAAATATTTACAGGATGAAGCCAGCCTCATATTATTTGAAAAATTTATGTGTTTTTACCAGCAGGCACTACATGGCCTGGCTTCAGTCCTGTTCAGTTAACAAGATTCTATGCTTTGAGCATCTTAGAACACAGCAAAACAGATGCTGGGTTTTTTCCACTAAATTCTGTTTTCCTTACTTTTCATGCACTTATTCAAAGCAGAATCATCCTTTCAGAACTATACAGAAGGAAACTATTCCACATTCAAGCATTTCTTGTAACTTCTCCCTTTAGTTTTCAGACATAAAGAAATAAGTTTTAAATTAAAAAATTGAGGAATTTATTTATATCACTCATTTGAAATTCATATCATGAAGCTTTCACAAGTAGCACATATTTAATTTTTAAAATGTCAAACTCTTGGGTAAACAATAAGCAACATCAGAAATCTTTTTTTATTTTCTTTCTAGCCTGACTCAAGACGTAAATCAAGACGTAAATTCAAGTACATACATTTCATTACAGATACAAAAAAAGGATGGAAGAAGAGATATATAAAGAGCAAAGCAATTATACAAATGTTTAGCAATCTCAGAAAATCATAAGTGATGTAATCCAAACCTGGGTGACTCCAACTCTAACATCCCTGCTGACTGAACTGGTCCCTTTCAACATATCACCACTGGCTCGCAGAAATCCGCAACTTCCACGCAGAAATCCAGTTCCCAATAGCTCCATCACATCTTCCAATGAGATTCTGCGCAAGTTATGCTTGGTGGATGCTAAGAATAGATGTACATCTTTAGAGGAATAGTTCTAAAATCTTGCTACATTTTAGAAGTAGAGTTTCAGCTCTCAATTTTAGTAAAAATAATTTGCACAAACTCAGTATCACAACCAAATCCAAGTACTGTTTGAGCATAACTTCACAACAGAAACGAAAATGTTTTAGCACTCAGTGCTCCAGCAGAGCACAATATTTCTCAAGTACCTTTAATTAGTTTAAGCCATTACTTAATATGCATATTTACATATACCCACCCTCAGTATTTACCATCTCTACTCCCTCTGCAAAAAGGTCTGTAAGGTCTACTCCTACCACCCACAGCTTCATGAAGGCCCTGGCTCTTCCATATTCCAGCTTGCCAGCAAAGATAATCTCTATTCCAAACCTCAGAAAGGACAGATACCTCCCTGCTACACTTATTCAGGTAAGGGCATAGCTACAGGTTCTCTTAGAAAAAAAATCAACTCACCTTAGCATTAAGATAGCTCTCTAAAAGAGTGAGAATAGTAAAATATTCTTACAATTGTCTAGGAAAATGATTTATCCCCAGTTTCTATTCTAATGCTTTATTTCTTAAAACAAAGTTCATTTAAAATAAATGCTGGGACATGTGTGTGTAAACATAGCATGATGACAGCACGCTGCGCAAACTAAGTAACCTAAAATTTTCACTGCATTTTTCATTCTTTTTCAAGGACTGAAACAAGAAAAGGAATGAGAAGATTTGAGATAAATATGTCCAGAAAAAAGAATTAAACAAAAGTCCCTCAATATTAGCAGGTTATCAGATACAATGCACAAATTTCAGGACTACAAATTTCTTTATGTAATACTCCCTCCATCTCTCCCCCAACCTCTTCTAGTCCCCATCTAGCTTCTGCCCCACTTAGCTCTAACTTCTTTCTAACTAAAAATAACTAAAATAAGGACAAAACTCCTTGAAATAGCCAACCAAATAATTTATAAGCTTCTTACATAACTTTATCTTAGAGCCTTAGAAATAACAAGTACCTTGCTTACATAGATTAAAGGAAACTAATGACTCTATAAAGAGGTCGGAATATTATTTTTTTTATTTTATTGAGAAAAGATAAGTGCTGAATTTTTTTCTGTAACACAGTAATTCTCTGCAAAAGATTCTTAGGGAAGCAATTTCTAAACCAAGACTTCAGAATCCACAATGCAAATGCACAGCCTCAAGTATTCTGAAAGACATTAATTTGGGCTTAAAAGCATGTCATTTTGTCATTTGCTGGTTACTGCACTGAAGGTCTTCACTGTTGCCATTAAAAGCAGAACAAACAGTCTGAATCACACTTATCCTGCATCCTGTTATATTTTGCTTAGATTACAGTTATATATTTAGCTTGGGGCTTCTAAGACTAAAACCACTCAGTCTGAATCACACGAAGTATTGGAGACAATAACTTTGTGCCAGGATGCTTCAGTTAACTCAAGTACTGTCTGTCAGAAAAAACTCTTACATGGCTGCTGTGTGAACAAAACATGCTAATTTCTGCTTCTGATTGTATTTATATTGCTATCCGCTGACAATCCAGATGTTGTATTGATTACTGCAGAAAAACAGCTTGAAGGTATCCGTAACTTTTTAGTTTGACAGAGAGACTGTCTCAAATCTTCTGCTTCTACTGCTTAAATTAATCTTGCTTTTAAATTTCTGAAGTTACTAATTTCTCTCCATACAATAACAACCTAAAAGTGGAGAAAAAGTTTTACCAAGTATTTTTAATTGTTCATTATTTTATAAAGATAGATAGATAGATAGATAGATAGACAAATAGATATCCGGATGGATAGACACAACAAAAAACACAGCACTTCACAAGAAAAAAGTTAGAAAAAAGACCAAACCAGAGACATGAACAGTCGGAAGAAGCTCACAAAGTGATTTTACTTCAGGCTTCAACAGAACTTGAGAGTTTCTTATCATCTGACAGATTTTTACAGATGAGGAATCAGCAAAGTACATACTTTACCTGTTGTCTGCTTAGATGTTAGAGCTCTAGCCAGTATTGTGCCTAAAAGTTTTGAAACTGCTAATCGTACATCATAATTGGAACCTTCAAAGGATTTAAAACACAAGGTAACAACACTATCCAGGTCTGTACTCCACATAAATACTGCTTCATTCTGAAGTTCAAGAAGACACTGGACAAAAAAAAGGGAAAAAAAAGTCTTTTGACATGGAAAAGTAAAAATTTTAGTTTGTTACATAACACATAGTTCTCCCTAACAAAACAAGCACCTTGCTTCATACTAAAATTACTTGAATTTTTTCTGCCAAGTTAATATCAAAGAAACACAGATAAGCAAACACTGTATTTACATCTATGTTCATCAATCATTAAAACAGAATTTTATGTTTCAGGGAGCTACTGAAAACAGCTATTGGAGCAGTTTACCTTTGCAGCAGCACAGCGGACAGCCATGGATCGATCTGTCAAACATGATTGGGCAGCTTTGTAAATATCTCTGTGACAGGGGATAGCAGCAGCTCCTAAACCATTTAATATATTTTGCAAACTAAGCATGATTTCATAACGACCTTGAGACTGAAAAATGAAAAAGAGAAATGTTAAGGTTTTGTAAGCCTAAGTTCTTTGGAAATACAAAACGCCATCTACTGAAACAGGTAAAAAATGGTTGGGTTTTCTAGAGATCTATTTATACTGAAATAAGTTAAAGCAGATAACTCACCCTAAAACTCTATAAGCAAATGAAAATAGTAAATCTATGTTCTGTTGAAAAGTAATAATTACAACTATAAAACTCCAAACATAAAGTATGAGCTATAGAAAAAATGTTCTCATTAATAATGCAATTAAATTTTCCAATTTATCAAGTACTTTCATGAAATCAGATTAAGAAAAGCTGTGATCCATCCTTTTACAGTCATAATCCATTAACTCGAGTAATTCTTTAGAATTTAGATACTGATTTTTATCTGACTTTTCACAACTTTTTTTGTATTTTGGTATCATGCATTTTCTCTTATTCATTGGTCCAGCTACCAGCAGTAAAAACCCTTTTATTTTTCCAATCATTTTTTAAACATGCTGTTCCAATACCTCTGCATTCTTCATTGCTTTAAGCACATTCCCAACGGTGTCAGTATAACTGTTTCCCAAAATTCTTCCCAATTTTTTGTATAAATAGCCCAAGCATACCACCGCAGCACTAAAACAAAAGCAAATCCAAAGACGCGTGAAAATGGATGCAGTAAGAGATGAAAGGGATTAAGACGACTGAAGTAATCAATGGGCAAACAGCAAAATAACTGAACAGGATGTCCCAAAAATGTAAGTGGATCATCAGAAAAATGGTCTGTATGTGGCACACACTCTCTAGAAAAAATGGAGATACAAGGGTTGCTAAAGTAACTTGGCTAATTCAAGAATTCAGGTAATACAATCTTCCTGTATATTTTAAAAGAGGGATACAATTTTCACATCCGCCTTTAAACCTTAACATTAATCTCTTACTAAACATGCTCTGTGTCATGCTACAGCAGATGCTGCCAGAAGTAGTAATGGACTGCTTTACTTACAACTTAATGGTTGACAGTAGACTGCAAATGGTCTAGTAATTACAATTCTGTCATTTATGTATAACAATACGTAATAAGAAATACCTTGAAGGGAACAAAACTATAAACTCATGTCCTTCTCACTGTAGACAGATTCTGAATTTAACATTCAGGTGAAATACCTGACAACTGAACTCTGAGTGCTCATTGGCCTTTCCTTGAGCAAAGGCAAAAAATGCTAATATTGAGAAAAAAATAAACAAGAATTAAAGAGTTGCCTAATGAAAGAGCATTTTCCTTTGAACAATTAGTTAATGAAAACACTTTGTTTTTGTATTGACAGATCTATAACTAAACCAATTAATTTTGTGAATACAAGGAGAAAAAGAATTATATGTTTGACCAGCTTTCAGCTCTTTCCCAGACTTACTTAAATATGCAGACATTGCTCAGCATCCCCTTCAACAAAACAACATTTTGCTTATTCCCCAATTGACTTCAAGTTCCACATATGATTTTAAATTTTCATACTGAATATATTCTTAGTTAGAAAAACACATTTAATATTTACAGTAATTCCCTAAATGCACAGTTAGAAAAGCAAACCTAGTATCCTTTATCTCTTATCATACCAAAATACTACTTTAATTAAAAACACATTTGCTTTTATCCAACTCAGTACACACTAACAGTCTGGATTTAAATTTTGTTCATGGTGTGCCTGGGCAGAAAATTACAATTTTCCCATTTCCCTTGTAAATTGAGCATCTGATAGTCACAGGTACTCTCCTTAATAAAGTAATAAGCTGCATTCATGCTGCATGACCTGTTTATCTGATTTGGTAAGGCATTCACATCATGCTGAGTTTTAGTAGCAGACGAGTGCCTAACTAAGGTTGTATTTAAAACACTTGACTAAAACTTTTCCATCTTCCACCTCTATGAAAGAAGAGAAGTGATAATTCATGAGATACGAGACCAATTCACTGGAATCTGTATTTAAAGGAGTTCCCAGGTGTATCAACATATTGTGAACACTGACGGTGAAGTGCTGCTACAAGACAACATGGGCATGCATGCTAAATATGGACAGATGGCAAACAAAGACAACACTTTAATCAAGATCAAAACAAAACAAAAAAAGCAGTTTTTCTACACTGAACACCAAGTATTTCATATATTTGTAGCCTAGGATGAAAGATTTTACTCAACACACGGTTCTGGAGTTCAAATTACTTTCTGTAGCCTGTCGTCTCTATGTCAGTTCTATCAGAAATCCCTTTACCAAAACTTTATTGAAGAAAATAGTATTTTACAATTACCTTTTTCTCCATCTCCTTCCTCCTCTCCTCACCATTGCTTACATACCCAGGAACATTCTGAACACTGCCACCTCTCTCTCTCCCCCCCAGCTACTACTCCGCATTTTGGCTTTGGTTATTTCCCATTCCTGCTTTACTGCCAATGGCCTTCCCCATCCCTCCTTGCTGTGCTGACATCATCCCACTTCAGCATGGCATGCTGCAGCCGAAGCAGGAGGACCTGCAGATCTCTGTCCCACACTACAACTCAACTATCATGTTAATGCATATCACTGATAAGAATGTAGTATAGCAGTAATTTACTTTGCAAGACTAAGACCCTTTATAACAAACTTATTCTTAGCTCAAAAGACTGTACAAGAGATCAACTGGAACAAGAAGGAATAAAAAAAAATGGTATTAGAAAATATAACTGACTCCGTGCAAAATCTATTTTCAGGAATCTTTTCTTGTGTTGTGAGAAACAGGTTTAGCATCCGAAGTAAAGGAGGAAGAGGGATTCTGCTCTGCTTCCAATGCCATAACATTAATGCACAAGGATGTTTTACTATCTCATCTTTACTACCTTCATCTTTAATTTGCTTCACTATAGGGAGAGATGTGCATAATTTCAGGAATGAAGGTTAATCATAACATTTCTGCACATTAAGATTTGGCTTCACATTCTGAAGTAACAGTTCACGTTTCTCTGCTCTGTTGGTCAGGCTTTCGGTATTATGTTACAAACATTACAGATATCCAGTTTCCCAGCTGGATTAAGAAATGTACTCAGCAACTGTCTTTTGTACCTGGAGTTGTACTTGTCTGCTTTACTGCTCTTCACAGCACTATTATTACCTTCTCTTTGTTTTTCAAGCACCTGCCCTCTTGTAACTCTGGTATTCATTGCTGTTATTCTCCCTGGCCTGATTTTCAATTATCTGGCTGGAGACCACCAGGTATCTTCTACCCTTTTGGTTCCTGATGCACACATACATCATGGACTACCAGCACAATCTTTGTTTTATTATGTACTTTGTGGTGGTGAACTCAGATGCATCTCACCCCTTAAATCTGTCTCTTTATTACTGCATTTGAAGCTTGAGGGTAAAAACACACTTACAGTTTTGTAGGCAGATAACTTGGTGAGTCATCTTTACTCCGAATGAGTTCGTTGCATTTGTCAATTGTTTGGTAAACAGAAAAGGTGTCTCCAGTGCTATAAAGTACAGCTAAATTCTTGGCAAGAAGCCGTCTGGTAGGAGGTCCTGGTGAATTGTTTAATAAAGAAGTCAATTGTTCAACCAGTTTCTTCTGGTTTTCCCTTATATCAGCCTGGAAATAAAATCAGTAACCAGTTAAACTTCTGTTAAATTTAAAAGTTAGTTACAGATATTTAATGTAAATTATTTTTACTTTTCATTATTACCATTCTGATAATGACATTCTGAACTGCAAATGAATATTTTATTGATTTTTTATACTTAAAGACATTGCAAGTATTTGACTATTTTATTCTTCTTAAAAAACCCAACACTTTTTTCAGAACATGATTATTTCTAGTAGCATTTCAAGTGTATTTTCCCTGTGGCATTTCTGTACTTAAATCTTTCTCAAAGTTGGCTTTTCTTGCCTTTTTTATGCCTGTTTTAAAACAAAAATATTCATAGATACATAGTAAGTTTAGTAGCAAAGAACTTTAAAGCAGCTGAGTTCAAGACCCTGAGCATTAGAAAAGAAAGAACTTCCCTTAAAACAACCATCCAGTCTTATATACATTTTTTAATATTCTTTAAAAAAAGAACCTGGCACTGGATTTCATTTACATATTTTCATCGCAAATAACAATCCTTAAATAGCATTATTTTGGTTGGTTTACTCTTGCATGTCTACATAACCTACTTAATATACACTAGACAGTGCATCAAACAATTGGAGAGTTGGCTGGAAAGAGGTCTTTTAGCATTTGAATAGGAAATTTTAAAAAAAATCAAAGAGAAAGATGTTACATTCCTCCTTAGTAGAGAAGCAGCAAATAATTGTGCAACTCCAAGTAGAAGCATTATTGATATTCTTCATAATGAGGCTGCAAAATCTTACAGTAATAACATGAGTTAAAAAAGCAATTAGAATTCCTTTCATTGGACAAGTGGCTCTGTCACTAGAAGGGCTGTGACCAAGAACTCATAACATCTAGAAAGCTGCTGTTAACACTGAATATACTTTTGCTCCTTCTACATACAAGACATGAGGCAAATAACATTGAATATTGCTCTTTGCTTTTAAACAAAATAAGAAAAAGACAGGCTTTTCTTCACAAGCCTCATTACACTTACTCTGCTAGTCACTGGTAAAAGTCTTTCCAAAAACTGTAACCATTCAAAAATGAACTCTGCTTTTTGAAATTCACCAAGCTGGTTATATGCGTCTTCATTAAGTAGTAAACTGTGAGCTAACTCCATTCCTTGAAATTTTCCTCAAATCTCCCAACACTGCAGAATGAAAAAAAAGTCCAACAAACTACCAAAACCACATTAATCAGTTTTCCTCCTCATTAGTATCTGGCAAATCAGAAGTTTGGACACCTAAACAGAAAAAAGAAAAAAAAAAGTTAACAGAAAGTCAACAATCATATCATATATATTATTCATGCTTGATTTACTAAAATGAAAATTTCAAAGGAAAGCCTAACATAAAGAGGAAATTATAGCAGTTTTATTTAGATGTCCTTAGTAATACCAAATGTTTTTGAAAACGAGATAATAGTATTGATGTAATATGCCAGTTGAAGTTAAATATACTTCTGAATATATCAGGACTGATTTCCCTCACCTTGTTTTGCATGAAGTGAGGTTTTCTAGTCCTTGATCATATACCTGAAAGTAATGACCAACTGACCTCAAACATAATGATTTTGTTATCAAGAACAAAGCGCAGCAAGAAGTTGCAACCAACAATTAACAAACTCCTGTTAATTATATGCACAAATATAAATGCTGACATATTATTCAAACACTTTAGATCTTCTCAATGTCAAGCAAGGCATAAAAAGCCCCCAGAATTTCATTGCTGAGCAAACCTCTAATAATCTCTTTTGGAAAAAAAAACCTCAAACCCAAACCTGGAAAGACTGGTTCAAAACTCAAAGTTAAAAAGAAGTTATGTTTTACTTATGTCTCTCAGACTATTTTGGGAATTTCCACATTGTTGATAAGCAAACCAAGATGAAAAAATACTTCTAATGATATCTTCTCCCCCAATATCTAAATGTCATATAGCCTCAAAAGACAAAACAGAATATTCTGTAGGCTTCACAAATAAAAACAGTCAGGGAGATTCTGGTAAAATGTAAACCATATTTTAAACTCCCAAACAAGTTATCCTTTTCAGAGGTCACTAAGACTGCTGAACATGGTTTTTCCTATGCAGTAACAATATTATAGTGTAAAATGATCTGTCATATAGTATAGGGCAAGAAAAGCATTGGTAAATAATTCAGTACTCAGGTTGTCATCAAGCACAGAGCAGGAGGTTACCTTCATCACTTTCCACACATTTTAATGTAAAATTTACTTACAAAAAAAATTAGTCATTTTAATTTATTATAATGAACTGTCACTTCAAATGAAATACCAAGCAGCTTGACAAGGCAAGCAGATCTAAATATACACAGTGCATTATACCTATACATATTTTGTCTACTAGGTACATAGAAGTTCACAATTCACCAGTTAACTCACTCGTAGAACACTCACAGAATTTACCTCTATCCTCACTTTTTTTGAAACATATTAAAAAAAAAGTAGGATTAAGTGTAGAGTTTCATCACTGCTCGGCATGAAAATTACATGTATAGGTCACAAATATTCCTTTTATTCCCTCACCCAAGGCCTGTTCTAATGTCTACCATCTTTAAACCACCTACTACCACAGCACCTTATCCAATCTACATATCCATCACAGAATTACAGCTCACAGTTGTTTTCCATAACTGAAAAGATCATCCTTTGTTGCCAGACATTGGCACTTAACTTACCTTGCAGGTAATTTCTCCTCATTGTAAAAACTGTCTCTGCTGCTCCAGGCTTTTGGATAAAGGATGTTAAGAACTCGATTTTCTAGGAAAATAATTAACACAAAGATCAACATTAGGAAAGAAAGCACATAACATACAAGTGTTTCTACAGAAAACAAGAATTCCAAAGTCTTGCAATACCAACAATGTTTATTAAGTAATAGCTCACCAAAAAAGACTGGACCTCCATAAATATTATTAGCTTTTTACGTGCAGAGCCACCATACAGATCATACAACTGGGTTCATTTAACTACTGAAATTACCTTTCTCATTTCTGTTTTGTTAACTCAGTTTAATTCCAAACCAGTAAAAAGTAAGTTCAAACAGCATCATAACCATAATAATTTTCTAGAAAGATTATCCACCAACCAGCTGAACTGACAAAGGTGATTCAGCTGTTCTGAAAAATTCACATACAATGCTATCAGTACAAGACATGAGGATCATCAATCCATTCTCCTAGCCTCCAGATATAGTTTTAATATTAGAATTCATGGGCAAAAACATTTCCTTTCAAAACTTATTCAACTTGAACTTATTCTGGCAGGACATGAAATACAGGCTGCATGTTATTTTAAAAGCATTCACTTTTCAATCACTCTTCAAAAGACTGATGCTGAAAACAATTATGAAGTGTATGTGGATATCAGAGTAATTCAAACTTCTTTTTGCCTGGTGAACCAGTGTTCAGCCTGCTGAAGAAGAGGTTCAAGATGACTTCACAGCTTTCAAAAAGTAAGGTTACCAAGAAGATGAAGACAAATTCTTTACTTCATAATTAAAACAAGGAAGCTTCCCTCTTGATAGAAAAAATATTTTCACTGTAAGGATTATCAGTCACTGGGGCTGGTGTTGAGAAATTGTAGAACCTGCACACTCAGGGGTTTCTAACACTTGACTGGACAAAGCCCTACGCAGTACCATGTCAAGTTAAAATAACTTGTTTCTAAATGAAACACTTCAATTGTATCACCACACATTTGCAAAACCAATATAAATTTATTTATTCATTTTTAGCCTAAATTAAAGAAAGAAAAAATGTTCTGGTGTAGTTGCTGATCTTTATAATGAACACCTGCTAACAAGGCCAGAAACACTCACATTTCTCAAAGAAAAGACTATTAGGACTGAATTACAAAGGCTCACTGCTTATTATGCAAGAATTAGTTTTGTAAAAACAGAACTGTCTGTGCAGAAAAAAAAAAAAGTTAAAAAAAAATTTTTAAAAAATCCCACACCTGATCTTTCCACTGCTGATGAACAAGCAAACCTCAATTCCACAAACCTGTATAGAAAGCAGCATACTCTGTACCCTATGCAAAAAAATTATTCCAAACACTTCTTGAGGCCCCCTTCAATGAGCTGTATGCCTGCACACCAGGGATACTTATGAAGCTTCAAAAGTAATGACAGAAGGAGGGCACATGCATACACACTTGGGAGAAGCAAGGCAAGAATGTAGGGCATTAAGTTCTCCTGCAGCATACTGGTTTTGCAGAGAACAGAGCAAAAGGCTCAGTGCTCACAGTGCAAAGCTGAACACATGCACAGAACATGGGGACAAGCTGCATTCGATTAATAATAAATATGTCCTTGTTATGTATACAAGATGCTTCCAGGCAATTTCTAAGTGCAGAAGAGAACACCAAACCCAAAGCAACACTGTCCAGACAGGTGTGGGACTCTGCTCTGATTGGAGGCATGGCACAGCCAAGCTCTGGGCTGCTCAAGCACCAGGAAAGAGGGAACGTTCTGTCAGCGACTGGAGCTGCTGGGCCATCATCACACACTAGTAAATCCATGCAAGTACAACCTAAGAATGTAGAGATCCACCTCTATTTACATGAAACCCATGTTTAGAAATGCTGAATCATTTGATACTACTTTTCCCCTGGTGTTTTAATTTTGATGCTTCTCAATATGAAAAAGAAATCTGGGGGGAAGAAAGAGAAATTTAATTAAATGAGATGTATACTATGCCATCAACCAAAATAAAAAGGCATATATGCCTTTTATGAAATCTTCATTTGCCAGCAAACATGCTGCACCATCGTTTTGGTTCTGTCTTTAGGTAACTGAAACAATTACACAAATTACTTTCCCATTCACTACAAGAACAGATCAATCAAAAATCCCTCTTTTTTTTTCCTGTGAGCTAAGTTTATTTTACATTTATACTATGCTACAAAACCGGCACAAAGATTTATTGGCCAAAGCAGGAGTTGTTCCTACTTATTACCAAAAAAATTTTTTTTCATTTCTCAACTGCCAATTTGACAAGCAGCATTGTCCAAGACTGGTCAGAAAAGAGCTCAGAAAAGCTTTTGGAGCAAGCACTAGATGGAATGCTACCCTGTAAATTGAAAGGAATACAGGGTGCATCAAGCATTAAAAGGCAACAGCAATTGAATTTCTGAAGTTTCTGACAAACCACAATGAGAAAAAAGGGACCTGTAGTCTTCTTTAAAAAAACGGTGACTCATCCAGGGTAAGACTGATCTGAGTAGCTGCCTTTAGCAACCGTCTTTCAAACATGAGAACCAGCAGACCACCCCTGACAAAGTTACAACAATAAAAAACCCAAATAGATCTGTTATGTGGATCAAGTTCATTCCGAGCTAGGTAGTCTCCTCAGGCTTTAAAAGAGGAGGGAAGCAGACCATAGACTGCTGCATATCTTTCACATGGAAGTATAAGACAAAAACTATAATATTACCAATGAAAAAGCTATGAGCAATAA
The DNA here is from genome assembly GCA_013400955.1 of Drymodes brunneopygia. Classification (NCBI taxonomy): domain Eukaryota; kingdom Metazoa; phylum Chordata; class Aves; order Passeriformes; family Petroicidae; genus Drymodes; species Drymodes brunneopygia. The sequence continues at coordinate 51,210 of VZTZ01017318.1, forward strand.
TGGCAACTTAATGAATTTCACTCTTCCTCTTCCTTCCAACTCTTGGCATATCTTGCTTATGCACAAAAAAAAAGAAGTACCAAAAAAAAGTAATCTGCAATAAAGCAGACTCCTAACCGATCTCTCACTAAAAAATCAGCCTTTAAATTATGACTCATTATTTCAATGAAGATCAACACAAGTAATGGAAACTACCACACAGACCAAGCTTGTACTTATGAATTTATTTTCTTTTAAGTTTTTTCACATTTGAACTCTGTTCCACCAGTTTGCCTTTCTTTGCCAGGAACAAGTGCTGCTCAAACAGAAATCTGATCAACCTCAGTTCTCTGAGTATGATGCTCAGGTGAGGCTCTAATGCACAATCTAGATGAGGGTCTAATCCTTTACACCTACTTTGTAGTGAAGAAAATAAAGTGCCATTTAACTTACCTTAATAGTAATTATTTATATTTTTCTAATTTCAAAAGTATTGATATAATTCTGCACTAAATCTGATATAAGATAATAAACTTGTGGATTCAGTTTTGTACCAATGACTAATCTAGCAGAGACACAAGTGCATAATATTCCTCTAAGAAACTACTGCTGTTACTCATTGGTAGTAATGAGCAACAGTAAAAAAAGAGTAACGACAAATAGTAATGATTAAGATGAAAAATGACCAGTAATAATAACAACCAGTGTTTCCATAACAGCTGCCATTGGGCTGACTACACAATCAATGCCATAACCATCCCACTGCTGAAGAACAGAGCTGAAGCACATTTGCTAGCTCCAAGATGACCCTCACTGCACTGCAGAGGTATTTTAACTGACTTCAAACACACGTTCTTTTCTTCAGAAAGCACGATTCGTTATCATCTGCCTAACAAGTGAACCCATACGTTTAAGAGAAAGCCTTCCAGCCTGACACGTTTAATTCCAGCCATTAACAGTTGAGATCAATGTTACTCCTGCAGCACTGTTTAAAAGTTTAATGGGATGATCGTTAGCAGTGCATCTGAGCTGACTGCAGGGAGAGACATCGATGCCCAAACCTTTGTTACACCCGTGCACGTACCTGTTTAGTGCCTCCCAAACAGAAACAAAACTCCTGCCCAGCTCCCTTGGACTTACTTCTGACAAGAGAAACTGAGTATGATGGTCTTTGCCAGCCGGGCAGAAAAACCTTAAAGCACCAGCCAAATGCAGCTACTAATGAATGAAACATAGACCAAAATCCAATAGTTACAGTGTAGTGTTTATGCTAGTAGGCAAAAATAAAGAGGCCCCCACGTCTGGAGAACACAAAAAGTGCAGGATCAAACTCCAGCAACTTCAAATGGGAGATACAATTGCCCAGGAAACAAAGAATTTAGTTATCTTCAGTTGTAATCTGTCTACAATTTATAGCACACACAGAAATAATCTAATTTAAATAAACAACAATTACACAATCTCAGTAATTTCATAAGGAATAAAAAAGAACTAAAACTTCAGCTTAAATGAGTTTGGAGTTTAGACACTGGAAATATATTGGAGTGGGAATATTCAACAGATAAATATATTTATAATTAATGGAAGGACATAGCAGCCTTTGTTTACTTATTGACTTCTACAAACTATTACCAGCTAACTCACAGAAGCAAAGTCTGCTTCAAAATCTTCAGTTAGAGAAGGCAAAGCTAAATAAAAGCACCAGTGTAAGTGAATCAGCACCTCCACATCCTTTGTGGGGGAGGATTCCCCTCATTCAAACAACTCGTACCTTTTTTCCACATACACAAGCCTTAAATTTTTGCTCCAGCTACATGAAGCAACAGCAGGTAACTGCTGGTCCCAACATAACAATGACCCCTCTGTACATATTTTATGTTCAGTAGTGTTAATCTCTCTTGGTCTTTCATTCAACCAAAATAAAACAAAACAAACAAACAAAAAAGCTGGGAATTTCATGTGCCCTTTTACTGCTTTCTTGTATATATTTTCAAAGAAACAAACAAGCAAATGTAGGAAATTTCAGCACCAGGACAAGAAGAAGAGAGGGGAGGAAGAGACAAAGAGAAAGTTAACTCCCCTGAAGTTTGCTTCTTTAGCAGAAACACTGGTATGTTTGACTGATTAAATACTTCATGAAGAGGTTTAAGAAGACCTCATGAAACCAGAGCCCAGTCTTTCAAGTCATACACACATATACTTGAATTTGTCACTGATTGGTCACATCAATTTGAGCCAAATTACCCTTGGCATCAAACTGACAAGTGCTTGTCATCCAAAATTAATATCCAGCCATAAAAATACCAGGTATTTTGCAGTGTTATGTTACATTGGTCAGCAGTAGGGAAATTTGAAGCGAAGCACAGAGAAGGTGGGACCAGGAGTGACATTTGACAGCAGTTTGCAAGAACAAGCCATGAGAGAAAGTCATCACGAGACCACAACTCCGAGCACATGGAAAAGAATACCAGGCAACAGAGGAGAAGGCCCAAAATTTTAAGGCCTTTAAATCAAGCAGAACTGTAACTCCTAATACCAAATTTCGAGTGCATTATCATGTGAAAAACACAGCAAATAAATCTCATGGTTGACTACTCATATGTTTCATTGTATATTCCACGCTATAGTGGGATTCAGTTTCCCTCACAAATCTTCCCTTGTAAATAAAAACATGCACACATTTGCATCACATGCTTATCCCAAACAGCAAAAAGCAATGAAGAATCTGTCTGACTATGAGCAACAAAGAGTAACAGATGATTGCAGAACCACTTCCTCTAGCTATTGCTGAAGATTTCAGACTAGGACAACTTCCACTTCCGTCATACTTTTGTATGCAATTATTCTGCTTAGAAACATGACTCTGAAATCATAGATGTTGAAACAAGACACTTTTCTTTCAGTCCTTCCTCTTAAAAGTGCTCTGGATGAAGAAATTTGCCACAGGAATGCTATGCATCTATTCCCTCACTGAAAATTTGGTAGCATTTCCACAGGGATTCGTTAAAGATGCAATCCAAGTGCATCTCCATTTATTGCATGCTCCACATATGTAGGTCTTGGAGTGTTCTCACAGTGTTTCAGGCTGTACTGAAGAACAAATATCATGCAGCTCAAACAGAATTCTTGTTAACTTCTCGGCTACTTTCATTTGTGTTGCAAAACAAAGGGGATGTATTTTGATGTTTTGTGAACAATGATGCTCACACAAAGCACTTGTTTACTCCCACAGGAACAGTTCCAAATGACTGGTTTTCCTACCAAAACGCTTATCAAATGTTATTGATTTCCAAGTTTTGGAGGAGTTACCCTGAATCTGAAAGAGCAATAAAGCTTAAAGGCAACAAAGGCCTATGTGAAATCTATCGGAATTCGTGCTCTGGGCTTCCCGGTTTTAAAACTATTCACTCAAAGAATGTGACCACCCACAATCCTCATACATAACAGTGACATTGATAAGAACTACAAAACAATATACATTTGCTGAAGTGTGAAAGAAACGACAAGACAATGTCTTCTAGGAATGCTGAATGATTTCTGTGAAGTTTTGAGGACAAAGCTTGACATAATTAGAGAAAAATACCCCAAACAAAGTGCCTGAAAATGCAATAGCTGTTTTAGCAAAATATTAAAAACATTTTTAAAAAAATTTGAAGACATTCATTCATCATGTTAAAAAGCACATACACTTTGCTTTCATGTTTCTTATCATCACTTTAATTTTTATCTCCACATGAGAAGAATTATACCAGAAAATCAAGAAACAGCAATATTCAGTTACTGAGAAATATAAACAGCCATTTCCTGAGCTCCACAGTGGGCACTACTGGCACACTCTGACCTCTGTGGCCCCCACAACTCTTCAATAATATTTAGGTTCATTTCTGAAAGTTTCAGTCAAAAGATAAACTTGACTCCATTATAGGGATCTCAGAACATTATTTTGTTTACACTCAACCAGGCAAACTGCATAAAAATAATTAACCAATGTTTCTAATAGTGAGAAAAACAGTATCATATCTGATACAGACAAAGTGAGTTTAAAACATTCTCTTTTTCCCCAAAACTGTACTAAGTAAACTCCAAAAACCAATAACTAGCTTCAGTCTGAATAAAAATGCATAGAACACTTTGAGTTTATTTCTTTGCAAATTTGAGATCTGGTGTGATAGCAAGGCAAGTGCATGAAAACCACAGAAGTATAAACATCCACCTACTAACAATAATTTCAATATATGTCTGAACACAGCTTTAGTCCTGAGGATGTTGTAGACAATATTATCTAATATAGACAAAATACACCAAACTAAGTATGCTGACAGGGTGGCGTTTGTTGTTTGTTTGGGGTTTTTTTGTCACAATGACAGAAGTTTTAAGAAATGAAATTATTTGTTAAAATGTTAAATTGACTTACAGTAGGTAATATATATGTATATGGATTATCCAAAGTGCAGCTTGATTTTAGCTACCAATTTTCTGTTAAGGTAAATGCTGAATCCAGTCTAGTTTAGCATTAAATTAAGCCACAGGAAGTTTTTTGTTGAATGTATACTGAAATCCCAGAAAAGGATATACATTTTTCCTGAAAATCACTATAGCTTTTATGATTAGACTTCAACTGCACTGAAACACCGACATAGAAATTTAGCAGCAGCAGCAGAAGCCCTCACAGATGCAAACTCTGCAGGAGACTTGTTTGGCAGATCAGAGATCACTATCCGGGCACAAATCACTGACATACCTCACTGCAATGGTTCTCTAGATATTTTACGTGGCTGTTCCCCAAAGAAAACTCCAAAACAGCTCAAAAAATGTAACCGCCTAGAGGTTTCAAGCCTTTTTGGTCTGAAGTGCAGATATAGATACACTGTGTGTCTTTATAAAGGTTCTGCTACCTGAACCCACAAAACATCCCACAATCTGAAAATGTTTTTGTGAGAAGGTGTTTCTAATCTCCTACCTCATTAGGATGTTCTGAATCTCAAAACGGACCATCCTATATTGATTAATAAAGTTTTTGATGTGTTGGCATACAACATCATGAACTAGTCAGTAAGTCAGGTATTTTACTGACTACAAAAACAATCCTATGTTCACTAATTAAGCACAAGTTTTCAATGTATGGCTAGACTTAGCGTAACGTTAAACTGGCTTCCTGCTCCCACCTCCTTTTCAGTGCGTCAAACCATCAGGAAAAGAAACCCAAGCTCCATTCATCACACAACCAGAAGTAATCTATCTTCTGGGTCTCAATTGTTATTTCATACATGAATTGAGAATATTATGTATAATGTAGCAAAAGACTGAAGTGGACAATACATCTTGATTATTTCCGAAGACAGGGAAAATATTTCTGGCATGTGAGACTAAAATAAATGCACAGCCCATGGTCACAACTGCAAACACCTAATCCTACTAAATCAAACCCCAAACTCTAAGAATCACCACAAATAATGAATCCAAAATTCAAAATATAACAAATTTCACCTATAGAACACAGAGCTGGACTCGACTTTTATCTGCCTTCCTCATCTCCTATCATCCTTCCACTCATATCTCAATAAACTTTACTCTTAACTAAACTTACAAGACCTATTACTCTTTCCGACATTCAAAAATGTCAATACTAATGCAACTTTACAAGTTTTATGTCCCTGTACAAGGTTTTTACCAGTTATATGGCATAAACTTAATCATTGTCCTATCCAGACAACCACGAATTCAAACTGCAAAAGCTTACAATAACATTTCCAGATATCCAGAATGTCCAACATTGCTACCCCTCCCCAAATACTTTTAATTACCAAGACTTGCAAGAAAATACAGAACCAGACCCCAAAACCACGGAAGCTCGGTGCAAGTGAACGCCAAGCCCCAGCCCGCAGCCTCAGGATCCGTCTGGCCCCGCAGCAGGCAAACACCCACGCTCGCCATCCGAGCCCGGCGGCACGGCCGCTCCGCCGCCGCCCCCCGACACCCGGCTCGCCGCCCCCCTTCCTTTCCCTTCCCTTCCCTCTCCTCCCTCACGGCGATGAGACCGTCCCGCAGCCCTGGGGAACGGGACGCCACGGCACGGGCTGGGCTGGAGGAGCCCGGGAGCCGCCTGGCCGCCGGCTTTAGAGCCGGCTGTGTGTCACCCACCGACCCACCCGGCGGCTCCGCGGGTGATCCAGCACTTTTCGGGCGCAGGCCTCCGGCGGGCACAGCACCGCAGGACTCCCAGCTCCGCTCGGCCCTGCTGACCTTTCTCACAGCCCCTGCTGCCCCCGGCCTCCCTAAGCCCGCGGCGACGGCGACTCCGGTGCTCAGGACTGTGCAATCGGGCCCGGAGCCATCGAGCGCCCGCGGCGGCGGGAGGAGGGCGGGGGCGGCCCGGGGAGAGCGGAGCCCGGGGCGAGGTGTCGCGGTGCCGGAGGGGACGGAGTCACCGCCCCGGGGCGCTCCGAGGCTCCGCAGCCGCCGCGGCGATGAGCGGCTCTGCGCTAGGGGGGCACAGCCGGGGGTTCGCGCTCAGCGCTCTCCCACCGAAAACAGCAACAAAAGATCCCTCTCGGTGATGCCTTGTGAAGGTAGCTCTGCTGGCACTGCTCAGATTTGTACCTGGCTGTGCTCACAGTCTGCCATGGCTTCTGATTTCCACTCCACCCCTCAGGCATCCACGTCCGTACTTCCCTGGGAGGGCCCCCGGGCACTGCACAGGACAGTAACAGGAACACGCCCTTTATATTAAGCGTTCGTCAAACCCAACGTTTGCAAAAGTTTTTACCCCTAGGTTTCATCAGTGTAAGCTGTGATTCCAAATCGATATGGGATCATAAGTCAAGGAGTAATTCTGTGTCTTACAGACAGGGTCGGCTGAAGCTCGTCCAGGAATTTGACTTCGTTTCTCCTACTGCATAGGTGGTCCAGATGGAAGAGGTTGCTTTGTCAATGGGAATTACTTCCACCCTTCCAAATTTTCATTAGCGAACTCACTGGTCATGAGGAAGTATTCATTGGAGGGATTTTCTTTGATGTATTCTGTGATCAGTTTAAATTCTATCTTAATGACAGGAAAGTATATGTCTCTCAATAATTTTTTAGTTTTAAAATAAAGAAACAATAATCTTACTGCAGTTTTCCAGTTGATGCCCAGCCATATTTGGAATCCAGGACTCAGATTTCTCTCCATAAGCTGTGTTTTCGGGGACTTTATTCTTTTAACTGGTGCAAACAGAATCTCAGAATCATTAAGTCTGGAAAAGGCCTCTGAGTCCAACCTTTGACTGATCACCACCATGTCAACTAGACCATAGTACCAAGTACCACATCCAGTCATTTCTTGAACACCTCCAGTGATGGTGACTCAACCTCCTCCCTGAGCAGTCCATTCCAATGTTTAATGACCCTTTCCATAAAGAATTTTTTCCTAGTGTCCTACCTGCACCTCCCCTGGCACAACTTGAGGCTGTGTCCTCCTGTGCTGTCACTGGTTGGCTGGGAGAAGAGGCTGACCCCCACCTGGCTCCAACCTCCCTGCAGGTAGCTGTAGAGGGAACCATTGGAGTGAGGGGATAATGCCTGGGACACATAACCACAGGAGCAGACATTGTGGCTAAACCTTGCACAAGCTTGTACATTCAACTTCACATAGGTTCAATATGTAAAGTTTACATGCAGGGGACTCTCTGTGAACATCTGTACTCAGTTATGCAGATGATTCTGCAGAGAAATATTTCAAAGAGCATGTGCAGGGCTGCCTGATTACATTGTGCTGGAGATGCCATGAGCACCAGGCTGTGTTACCATATATGGACACTGGGTTCATTTTTACTAAACTGAGTGTAGTAAAAAACATGAGCACTGATGCAATGACCTTTTAAAAAAATTCTGGCCATGGATGTGATAATGAAGAATATGCCTCACACCTGAAGCAGGAAATTATTTACATCTTACGTTTCACAGAAATCAACTCTACAAACTCCTACTGATGTAAAGGTTTTCAAAAATCACATATATTCCCAGGAAAGAGTTATTTTCTAAGTTAACCTCATTTTGATCAGTAGCTGAGTTGCTGCTACTAATACAGTGATTTGCAATTCATTTGTGAGAAAGGTCAGCTGAGCAATTTATATTCAAAGACTGTTATGTTATGACTTTTTCCATAAGGAACTCCAGAAAAAAAGGGCTGTCTAACAGTCCTGAGGTACCAGAAACCACTAGCAATATTTGTGAAGGATTGATCATGTTTACCTCAGAAACAAATAAACAACCACAAACCTAGAATAATTTTTTTAACATTATTGCTGTTATTGTCATTATTATACCTATTATTCACTCTGTTATGGCAGCAGGCAGAGACCCACTCAAAATCAGTATCTCATAATGCTGAGTGTTACATGAACACAGGGCAAGACAAAACATCATTCATTAAGAAGTAAAGACTTGCTCAGTTTTTCCCAAGAATTATCTTGCCCAGCCACCCAGGACACATGATATCAGATCTCAGTAATGCTTTGTTAAGGCTAAACTGATATGAATCAATTGGAATAACAAGGCATATTGATGCATGATGCTCCTTCCATCTCTGGGTACATCAGCTTTAGGGTTGCTTTGTGCCAGCAGTACTCACATAAGGGTAAGAGTCTGTCTTCACTGGATTTACAGCTAACTTGATTTTTACTATTACTTTTCCCTAAATTGGTCAACAGGCTGATGCTGATTCAAATTAGCATCTATTTAGCAGTTATGCATCCCATTTTTATTTTTCCCCTTTTCAATCTGAAATAAAAAACAACTGTTGTGCAAATTTATAGTAATTTGTTACAAAACAGAAAAAATAGGACAGTTGGATGCATTCACCATGTATTAATTCAATTTTCCCTTTCCCCATTAGTCCTGACTGTGCTTCAATAACAAGTTACTTAATAAAATAAGCAACTGACAAACAATTGAAATGCACAAGCCTACTGATCAGTCTTCTCATTAGTCTGTTTTGGTAAAGTGGGTTGACTGATTTAGAGCATGAGTCAGTTCTGCCATACAAATTCCAGACACAGTAGAATATCTATACAGTCACATATGCCTCTGAGCTAAATATTTTCATTCTTTCAGCTTTGTAATCCTCAGTGACTCTAGAGGAAGAAAAAAGAATGTATGCCTTTGAATCCAGTGGGACTGTCCACGCATGAGTAAGAATCACAGGACTAGGGGCCTGATTTGAATCAAATGTTACATCACCAAATAATTACATAGCAAACAAAACCAAATTCCTTTATATTTTAAAATCATTAAGAAGGGATGTCTTTAGATTAATTACATGGTTAACCATTTAGTTTTACTTTCTGGAGGCATATAGAGCCCAATACATTTTGGCCTGTCCTAGCTTTTGCAATGCTTTAGGTACAAGTATTTCTTTTTTTACACACTGAATATCAAAAATAATGTATAGTTTTATGCTACAATACTGCTAGGCTTCTTTTTATTCCCAACACAGTTCCTTTTTGTACTATCAAAAATGCAAGGCCTGAATTCCTGCCAAGCAATTACACAGTCCTGCTGTTATTTTAAATCCAAAAATGCAAATAAAAGTATTATGCAGGCCTCGATAATGTTAGATACAGCTACCAAAATGGAAGGGGGAAATAAGAAAGTTAGATCTAGGGATGGACTGCCAGCTAAATACTAAGGCCTCCCAAAAAAATTCCATATTCACTGTTCATCCAAAGCTTTCATTGTCAGTCTCTTTTCTAATGGAGCATATCTAAATAGCATTAAGCTCCTTTCTTGCACATTTTTAACACATACTGATGTATTGTGGCACTTACACCAGTAAATACAATTAAAGTGAGTGGAAAACAATTTTAAATTCAGAGTAATGAGGTACATATGAACAAAACCAGTAAGACAGGAATGCCATTTGTTTGCTTTCCCATGCTGTCTGGATCACTCCTATTTTACAAATACTATGAGGTGTTATTTGTACTAATACCACACTGTGCACTGAGGTACTCAAAGTGCTCTGTGAACATTAGCCCTAGCCACTTTTGTGAGGCAGAGGCTAAAGGGGGAGGTAGTGAAAGGCAACTTCCTGTAGCTCCAACAAAGGTGAAGAGAGGTGAAAGTGTACTGCCTTCTGATGGAAAAAGAGGATCAGAGGTAATTTTTTGCTTTTAGTGAAAGGGGAAAATCCCAGTGGTTTTAAACTTCTTTTTACCCTGTTTTCACTCTTTCTTTGTATCACAGATGGAAAAAGTGGAGCAGAAAATTGCTTTGCCCAAAGCCACACACTGGCAGTAATTGAACTAGAAGATAGCATTGGTTTAAATAGAAAATGTGCAATACATTCATAGTATTTGGGCTATTCTAACTGCTGTTTCTTTCTGTCGTCCACATACACCATTTACTTTTCAGCTGGAATTGCATGGCATTTCTGGTAACAGAATATTTGGGAAATCCCAGGGGGATTACCAAATTATGAGTTGCTTTCCAGAAGCTTCAAAGCCTCTACAAAGAAGGAATAAATAGGAAATACCAAATTCACCTAATTCTTGAGAGAGTATCTCAAATTTGGGGTGCTGTTTCCCCAAGAAAAACATTACGGAGGAAGCTCTGCTTTCTGTTCTTGTCCAGCAATTGTGACTCTGATGTCTAGAATGAAGCAACTGGTAGGTCTCTGAGACAATCTAGTCCTGTCCCACTGTGCTGTGCAATTCATTAAACAGTGATGGTCATTGTTTTGTTCAATGTATGTTCCATTTATTAGATGAGAACTGAGATGCAAAGAGTTTAATAAATGAAGTCAGTCACAAGAGAGTTGGGTGGCAGACCTCAGGTAATGTCTGTGCATTTGCAGAGACCACTCTAACCCTCTGTGGCATACTGCTACTCCAGCTTCCAGAGAAAAATAATGTGTTTGAAGGAGTCCATCCAGAAGACAGGAATAGAAACTAAAAGCAAAAAACAGCAGAAGCTTAGAAGATTCATCACTTCCTCTCCAAAGAAGCTGTTTTTATACCAGAGGTGAGATTGAGGTTCTGCAGATCATACTTAAAATCCAAGTAGATGTGGAACTTTGTTCTCAGAGGAGCTAAAGAGCAGTTGTTGCATTGAGACACAATGAAGAATTTTTGTGGAGCTTTTGTGGTAAATGAGATCAGACATCACAGATGCATTAAAAGATCTGGTGAAAAGCACCACAAAGGCTGGCTAATATCCAGCAGCCCATCAAGTGGCTGCCATTTCAACACACAGAAGCAACTGTCTGCAGAAACTGTTACGTGCAAAAGCTTGTTTTGGGCAAAAAGAAATGCACCCTATGTTTAGAGTCACACTAAATTTATTCTAATTGCAACCTTAGCAAATTAATCAAAGAATTATTATCAGTCCAAATCTAATTATTGCAGAAAAACAAAGGAAATAAAGAAACTGTATAGAAATATAATAACACTACAGTAAAAATTATTATGCATGCACTATTAAGTACCTACCCTTGTCCCTTTTCTTGGTGTCATGCTTGCCCTTTCACCTTCTTGTGGCTTCCACCTGGTAGTGGGAGCACAGTGGATCATCAGCATCTGGAGCCCTGTGCCTGCAGGAGTATGATGTTGGTGTTTATGATTCTTCTTTCTCTCCTTTTTTTTGGAAATAGCTCTCACTTGGGCCTCTTTTTGTACATTTTCTAATACAGTTTTACTCTTTGATTTTTCTTCACTGGCCTGCAACTATGTATTTTTCTTTTTCTTCATCTGAAGTGTTTTGCTTTTGGTTTATCTCATACACTCATTCTTTCTTCTTTTTTTTATCCCTAAGAATAGTTTTACCCAGCTCCAGGTTTGTATTTCTTTAACTGACCATCGGCAAGTTGTTTATAGCCTTGGAGTCTCCAGTGCCAGCCTGTGCCCCATCTTTTACTATCCCATGCCTCTACTTAACACTGCAGTCAGTGTCTTCACTTCTCAAGGTTCCTGCTGTTTTAATAGGCCTGTATTTCTGTACCTTGTAACACCATGTTAGAGTCATAAATATATAATTCTACACAGAATAAATACTTATTATTAATATCTATATAACAACTGTGGTTACACATAAATGTAAAACAAATTAGCCATAGTCTCCTGTCCTTTGAAAAAATGTTGTAACAGCCGAATCAAATAAAACCAAAGCTCTGAGAAGCCTGGAGAAAGTTCCTGTGCTAAGCCTTCATCCTGAGCTCTTGGAACACTTGGGACAAGGCCTGTGGACTGTCACTAGCAGTAGCAATACAGTTGCAAGTATTGCTGGGCTACATGCTGTTTATTAACTTCCAGTTCTGTATTAATATTTGTTCGTTGTAAATTCGTACGTTGCATACTCTATGTAGCAGCAGAGGTAAAAATTTCCAGAAAGGGCATGGGAAGGAAGCAGGAATACTGCTGACTAGAAAACAGACTATTGCACCTGAACTCATTAGTGAATGTTTATGAGCCCAGTTCATAGTCCACACATGCTCAGCTTTGACAAACTGGGTGTGTGCACCGCAAACAAGGTTGCAAAAAACTGACATTGCAATTCCTGCGTGGCAGCTGAATGGGAGACATAATAGCATAAGGACAACTCCTGACTTTATAGGGTATTTCAAGGAAGTGGGGAATGTTAAGCATCTTCTAATAGATATACTCTAAGTATAGAACAGAATACTTATCTAAGTTTTTGTCTAGTCATAGAACAGAAACTATTTAAAGCAGAGCCAGGTCATCTGTTTAGAGCATTAATTCATGGTTGAAGGGAATAAGCATTTGGCTTTGAAAAAGTAATTTTAATCAATTTTTTTATCAGTATGGTCCAGCACGTTATTCAGAAATGGCTTCCTTCAGTAAATGGATTGTGAATCAATAGTAGATATAAATAAAGCAGTACAAAGGGCACAGCATTCAACAAGCTGCCAATCCCTGGAGCAGAAGATGGCAGAAATCAGTATTCCAAGACAGATATACTAATAAATCAGAAATGGGCAGATAATACACAAATATCCGCCTTTTTACAGAAAGTTCAGAGTTCCACCTGGTCCTAAGAGCCCCTGAAATGTACATTAGTTTTTATGTGCTTTATATGACAGACCACTCTGAGATGGAGTTTGGTTTCAAGTCTGTTTTTCATGAAACATTTTCAAGGCGTTCTGCCCTGACTCTTTTCATTCTCTTTAAATACAGAGAATGAATTGCCAGGCTGCCAAAGATCTTTCTGGAGACAGGAAGTAAATTTTAAACTGCAGACTTTGCATTTTACCTCAAAGGACCAATTCTTGAGATATACTAAGTACCCACAATTCCAGTAAGGTGAAAAGTGGTATTACTCAGCACCTTTTAGGATTTGACCTCCAACAGAAAGAGGAATTACAATGTTTTTTCAACCACACAGATCATAATGAATTTATATTAGTCATTTGCATCAGGACAATATTGTTTAAATGTTGCTAGTAGGAACTTTGAACATGACTCATATTGTGTCTGTCATAACTATTAATTATTAATGAATAAATATGTCATTTGGGTCATAATAGCTAATATTTCTAGGCCATTTGTGTAAATGGTTGTTTTCAACTGTGAGAATGTCAGTTGCCAGGAATTCAACATCCTTATTTATTTCATAATTATTAATCATACATTATGCTAACCTGAAAAAAAATCTCATTACTCTCTTATCAAAACTATAAGCTTCATATCTGTTTAAAAAATGTGATTCTCATAGCATAGTTTGAGCCCACAAATTACACATTCAATATTTTCTACAAAATAAAGATAAGGACAGAGTATTTGTAATTACTAGCCTACAATTTAGGATTGTGCAAGATGCCATCCTCACTAACCATAAGGTTTTACGTATCTTCCAGGATAATTTCTTAATCAAATGGCAATTTTGGATAATTGCTGCAAACCATATAAATGTCTGATTTCACTTTAAACCCTTCTAAACCATAATGCTGCATTAAAAAGAGAAACTTGACTCACAGGATGAACACATTTGAATCAGCTTTGAATTTGCCACATTTTAATGTATCTGTTCTGTTCTTACTGCCTTTCAAGACAGAATTTCCCATGATATCTTCTTAACACCATCTGTTAATAATGTTTATAACAGAACTGCATAGGGGGTCAGCTGGAAAGAGGGTCCCAAATGTACCAATGCTGTCTGTGAAAGGAAAGCCAGTCTCTGCCTAGCAGCTTCAATGGACAAAAAGCTGGAAGGAAGCAACAGGGGCAGAGGGAACAATGAGATGGCAGTGTACATTGTACCATCTTTATTTCTGTTTTCATTTGCATGTTTCTGTTCTTTTCCTGAGGCTGTGTTATGAAAGAATTGAGTAGACAGCAAGACCACAGTAACAAGGACACAGACCAAGCTATAGCAGGCAACCTATCAAAACACATCAGACATTTCAGAATGCAAACTTCAAGCAAGCAATTCAGTGATACTGCTGGTTTCTAGATGTGCCTCACTTATTCTTCCCTGCATAGCCCATGATCAGTCCTGTACTACCTTAGGTCTCCCACCCTTACACACTCTGGGTGAGGGGGATGGACTTCCTTATTTAGTACTTACTCTCTAAAAGGCTAAAATTCAGTGAATTGGTTTTCAATATATTAGTTAGAAAGCCTTGTCATTTTATAGACAGAAAGCATAAAGGTAAAAATTGACTTATGTACATCTAAAGTATGGTTTCTTTATCTATAAACCACTTCTTCAAGCCATACATGTAATACTTCTTTCATTATTTGTCAGTAAAAAATGATTGCATTATCCCATTTTTGTTGATAAACGTTTTGGATTATTGGATCAATATTAACAATTATTTTGAGCACATTTCAGATGCATATGAGCAAAAAACACACACATTACAGCAAGGCAGTCTCAAGCATCCTTCTATTCAACAGGACTGGCAAAACCAGTACAGGTGAGTGAAAGCCTTTTTTAAACTATCTCCCAAGGCTATCAAGCACTTTAATGCTTAGGAGAAAAAAACCAAAGACACCAGTACTGTATTCAGGATACAATTTATTTTTTCAAAATTCAATCAGATGAGTGTAAGGTCCATTTGTATCCAGTTTTAGTACCTGCCTGTTTCCATATGTCCCATACTTGACAAGAACACCGGCTTCCATGCATTTGGCATTGGCAGCCAATTCTTTTTCACACAAAGTCACAAACTGAGAATAAAGTTCCAACCCTTTTTCTTTTTCAATGTTTGAATGGTACTGCATCTTTCTTCTCTTTGGTTTACCACCCAGGGTAGCTTGTGGTATGATGAGTACGTCGCCTGGTAAATCAAGTACAGAAACAAACTCGCCGTTTTCATTTTCACTTAATTTAACATTCAACAGAGTATCGACTGCAAATAAAAACAAAGTAAGAGTTAGTCTAACTGAAGTGAATTAAACAGGACATCACAAACAAGATACAACAAATATTTTGATGTGTGACAAACTACTGAGTAAAAGAAACTGTTTATTAATTAACTGAAACATGGACAATCAATAAATACTTAACCAACTAATATGTGTGAGTACTGTGAGGAATGGGAAGAATATTAATATCACATGTCCAAAGTTCTATTTTGGGGGGAAGTGATTAGCTATCCAAAATCCTAAAGTTGATTCTAGTTGGACACCTCCAAAAGAACCCAGGATGCAATTAATGAGCCTTCCTTAATTGTTTGATACTCAAATAGTCAGCATTTGCACAACACTCCACATTGTAGGACACACCATCCTCAGTGCACTTTGGAGAGCGTTCTGCCCTGACTCTTTTCATTCTGGTTGCAGTAGTTTGCAGCAGGACCCAGCGCTGATGTGAGCTGAAGGCACAGCTCCATGGTTTGGTCTCAAGTAGAGCAAGTGTCCTTTAGCGCTCCACTTCAAGACATGCAGCTACTAGTTTGTCACTTGAGACAGGAGGTGGGCAGGAAGGTCAGATGCAATTTGGCTTATAAGCCAGAACAAATAAACTTGCAAATAAAATCAATGCATTCACTAACTTTAGATTTTCTGATGTTTCTATAACAAATCAGATCATTACTCCAACTCTGTAAAAGCTGGGAGGATACTAGTCATGCCTCCAAACTCATAAATATTTAATGTTGTTAGAAGCAAAAACAGCTGAGTTGTGATCCAGGGACCAAACCCACACACTTTAATAGATTCAAAATATATTTAGGAAACAATATTCTCTAAGACAGGCAGGAGGGTGGCCGTAGATGAATCTCCTCATAGGAAACAGAACTTTCTTTTTCTGGCCCGTTTTAGCTGCCCCACAGCTGAAAATGTAATTATTCTCAAGTAACATTCTCATTAAACTCTCACAAGCACAAAATAAATTTTCAGACCATGGATTTAAATATTTAGCCTCATAGAAGGACTGTGCCCTCCAAGACCAAGACAGAACCCTCCAGGAGTTGCTCTCAGCATTTTCAATAGCACCTGTACTTGTGCACTGCTGGTCCCAGCCAGTAGCCTAAAATAGACTATTGTTACACAACCTTTAGCCAAACCACTAGTATCAGCCAGCTACAGGAAAAAAAAGAAGGCACTTTTATCTGGAATATGTGGCATTACAGAATTTCCCAGGGGATCCAGTAGAGGCTACTGATGGAGGAAAGGAGGGAGAAGAAATTACATAAAAGTAAAAAAGAACCAAAACAGAACAAAAAATAAATCAAGCCAAAACAGCACTGGGTAAAGACTGAGATGCTACTACTTGACCTTATCCACAGCATCTTCTCTGCTTCAAGGTGAATGTTAAAGTGCATGTGGAGAAGACAAGAACTGCAGACACTGCTGTTATTGCTTCTGAAGGAGAAAACTGCACATGCTAACAGTGTATGTAAGCACCACTGAAGGGAGATGGGAAAGACTGTTTCATTATCCACACAACTCCCTCTACTGGCAATAATTTTAAATATCCTGCACAGACAGATCAGTGTTAAAATACTTATCAAATCAAGCCATGAACTCTTTGAAATTCAGTTCTGTCCTGGACTAAACCTGTTGCCCAACACATGTACTGTGTTAAACAGTAGGTGCAGCATTTTCTCCGTTTGCTAGAATTTTATTAGGGGCATTTGTTTTCTAGGTTGGTCATGAACATACAGACAAAGAGGCATGGACAACTGTCAAAAGAAAGAAGACAAACCAAACTGTTCTTTCAGCCAGGTGATTGATTTAGAATGATGCCATCTCATGGCTTGTCCAAATGGTTGCTGCCTTCTCTCTCTCAACTACTTTTCTTCCTTTGCAAACAATACAATAATGCATATGGATTATACCGTACCAATTTTTGGGACAAGATCCTCATCAGCACCTTTGAAGAAGCATATGTAGATAACAAGCCCTCTCTGGATCTACAAAAGATGACAGAAAACCATGTCAGTGTTTTTCATTATCTACTATGCATGGTTATCATTAAAACTAGTATCAAAAATGACAAAACCACCTAACAGACAAAGGTTCAAAGAGTAGTTTTAGTTACTTCGTATAGCTTTAGACATTAAGTACACACCACACTGTGGAAGCTTATAAGATATATACTGATTATCTGCACAATGCTTCTACATACAATTAAGACAATTTATTAGCTCCATGTGAAGCCAAATTTAGTTGGAATGCAGAGTGTACAGTATTAACACAGACAAGGAGACAAGATGATTTAGTATACTTAAATCCAACATAAGAAATAATTTAAGCTTTTTTCCTATCAAACATACAGCTAAAAATTTTCAGTGTGAATTATGATATTATTTCCAATTATGAAACAAACACCACAGGACTTGTCAAAGAACTGAATTTTATTTTGATGTTGAAAGTAATCTAGTACAATATAATTCTGAAAAAAAGAGTCTATTCATTAAATATTTAGCTATGATCACCAACAACTCTGAAATTGCTCAGAATATTATAGAGTTGTTCAAAATACTATTTATCAGCTTGTGTGAAATCTAACTGGCAAAATAGAACCTTTCACCTGATTGGTATAAAGGATATGGAACTTCTTTAGCATTCAGAGAGACTACTTGTAAGAACTATGTATTTGAGGGAACAGTTAGGCCTCTGCTGAGGAGAAAGCACAAGAAAACTCTTGTGTAGGTTTTCTGCTCACTTGATTAGTCCATGAGGAATGCATGGGCAACAACCCATGCTTTATTAAGCCAAACTGATAGGCTCTCAGCCAGCAGCAGCTATGTCTCACACACAAGTAGCATGAGCTTGAGTTAAGCATGGCTTAACTTCTCCTCTATAAAACCTGGAGTATCCACCGGCAGACAGCATCCACAGACAGACAGGACATAAAGAAACCTCACTGCTGGTTTGTCAAGAATAAGTATCTTTGTAATTTTGTTGAAGGAAAGAAATGCCAACTTGTGAAATACCACTGAAGAGATGTTAAATATATTGGGATAGGAAGGAGTTATTCATACCAGTGTTATCAAATCAAAAGGATAGAAAATAGGTTCTAAAAAACACTTAATTTTTTTTCCTCTATTTGTTTTTCCCCCTTTTCTTTAAATGATAAATGTTTTTGGTGAAGAAATCTTAGCTATACACATGAGATTTTGTCCCTTTGTTATTGCAGAGATTAAACAAAATGCTCAAGGCAATGACTTGAGAAAAGCTATGCCTTCTCAACTATTTTTCTAGTGACTAACTTCTGAAAAAAGAGAATGCTCTTCGTAGCCAGAATGTCACATGCTGAGAACTTTCAAAAGCTTGAAAAGGCTCCTTTCAAAACTCAATTTGACCATTGCAGAATATTTTACAGATTCCCAAATGACAGCCATATTTCATAAACACTGTAAGAAATTTGATGGCTGGAACCTCAAATGACATTTCAAATCATCTGTTCAAATGAGAGAGAGAGAAATGCAGACTGCCAAACATTAGATATCCTTACATGTTTAGCTAAATATTCATTCTAGAAACAGACTAGTGTCAGGATATTAATAGATAACAACAATGCACACATAGCTACTAATAAAAATTTTTTTTATAAAATAGGCCAAATGCATTTACATTGCATATGTCTAACCCCAGCATTAGAAATAAGTGACTCTGTCATACAGCACACATCACAGATAATCATTTTAATTCTGAGACTTGTGAGTCTTTTTTTTGCAGTCTCACAGCAGTAACAATATTCTGCAAGCAGCTCATTTAAAGACACAAAAAAGTAAGTAAAGTGACCCCTGCAAGTCCTAAGGCCAGACAGATAAATATTAAATAAAATCATTGATGATTTTTCCAGCCTCTGTCCTTATTTGATGTCTGTTTTTGAGTAAGCCATTTATCACAAGATGAGACATGCATATGGAAGAAAATTAGAGGAACAGGAGGTTAAATGAGAAAACAATTAATTCAGAGACAAGTTGAAGCTGATAGAGGATGCTTCTATTTATGCTGCATGTTTATGGTCTTCCAGAACACTTTACAACCACGATATACTTGAAAACTATGCAAATATTTGTAAGCTGAAACAGTAAGTTTCAGCTATGACTGAAAAGTGTGGTTCAACATGTGCAGCCATGTTTCAACCTCTTGTGAAGTCTTTGTTCTTTAGCCTTCTTAATTGAATAGAAGATGTAAAATTGAATGCAATTACAAGACCAAACCTAATAATAACATATGTCAGTCTGATCTTATATCAGTGTTCCAGGTGTCCTAAGACTTGTGCTCGTTGTCAATGTAATGTGCAAACCTTTTGAACCAAAGCAAAACCATTGCCATCGCTGCAGGTCCTCTGTAACATATAGAAGTCTAGTTGACTGTTCCTCAGAGCTATATTTAATACACAAAAATTCGAGCAAGATAACACAAATAAGATCATAAGTTCAACCTGCTGGTGTGCAAACAGCTGCTGCAAGGAACCTACACAGTGACAGGACAGGACAGCTGTGCTCTATGCGGATCTACTGTGAGCAGTAAAATGCCTACATAACTAAACCAGCAAAGCAAGATACTGTGCAACACTGGCATTTTTTATACAGCTGTCCTAAGTAATCATCAGATCAGGCAACCTGCATCAGGAAGGGCTGAAGTACCCAACCCAAATGTCATATAGGCAGCCTTAGCAACACTACCTCCAAATGCTGCTTTTTAGCTCTTTTGCAGGAAAAAAACAAGTAACTGACTCCTTCCTCACCCTCCTTAGTAAATACATTCACCTATATTTTTCAGGATTTCATTAGCA